>CANYCX011380280.1:0-11000 GCA_948193385.1 Breynia disticha f. nivosa | reverse complement strand
TTTTTTTTTTTTTCCCTAGAAGTAATTTCAATTCACCTGCTCAAGCAAAATGTCTTTATGTATCCTGGAAGTTAAGACACATGTAAAAGAACACATCATTGGTCTCTTGCTACTCAACCAATCTCACCAACCTGGACATTTTTTATAAGGTTGCAAATTTCTTTGCATGAAGCCTGATTTTACCATTTTCCTCTCATCTACGGCACGGGATTTCTTTCACAACCAACCATTAAATAAAGACAATTTTGGTTGAGCAGGTGATAAATTACTAATTATTATTACTAATTCATTGAATATAATGAAAGATAGATGTTTATCCTTTTTTTGATTTTTAGGAAAAAAATGAACAACTATTGAAAAGTTGGTGCATGGATTGTGCGAACGTGCCAGAAAATTATAGCGATTTCAAACTGAAAGAAAAATAAAGCAAAGTCATTAGAAGTTCATATTGCGCGTAAATCTGACTTCATATTAAAACGATTGTAGTGAAATAATAAATGGATAGATTTTATCATTCCAAAGGTCATTGACTCAATGATGACAAAACAAATCGCTAATAACAATTTTAACAAACATTAAATAAATGACCAGAGAAACTTGAAATAAAACCATTAGAAATAATAATAACACAGCAAAACATGAAAATAAAGTACTGGAAAATTAAATTAAACAAGAAATAAAAAGTAAGTAAAAACTAAAAATGACCACAATTCAAGCCGGGAGCTAAATATTTTTTCAGGGACGAGTTGCAGAAAACGTAGATGGAGGTCTGAAAACGTAAACTGCAAATCGAGAGATGAAACGAAGCTTGGGATAGCAAAAAATTGAGCCAGTGAGCCAAGGGCTCGGTTAGTGACAGAAAACTTTTTCCAGGACTAGTGGTTGGAAATATAGATCAGAGACTGGAGAAGTATAATGCAAGGATGAACTGAATTGAAGAAAAATAAGGCTAGCGGACGACAATAGTTTAGTTGAAGGTAAAATGCACAATCTGTAAAGAAGAAAGGTTGCAACATGGCTTTGTCGATAAGTTTGTTGCTGGGTTGTGTTTTGGTTGAGTTGCGTGTCTTTAAATATATCCATACTTGGTAATAATTACATATTCCCTTGATTAGGAATTGATCTTCATATTCTTGAATAATCAATCAAATATTTTTCAAATATTTAATTCACTCTCATTTTTAGCACCTTAATCTTTACAATATTCTCTTGCAATATTTACTGAATGGGTCGAGAAGTGCACGACAATGACTGAACATATCTAATTAATTCAGTCCGCAGATCGAAATTATTTTGGTGCAAGAATAAATTAACATTTTTTTTTGTCTACTTCTCTTATATAGAGCCTTTTCATAACCAAAAAAATAATATTTTCATTATTGATATTTGTTCAAATAGTGACAAAAATGCGCCAATTGTATTAACACTTCATCTTTCTATACAAAATCAAACGACAAATGTTGAAAATTGTTTCTTAAAATGTAACACTTATATAATATGTTATAGCTCATTTTAATGTGTAAGTTTTTTTATTAGCTGAATTTTATATAAAGTAAGTTGACAACTCATCTCTCAACATATCTATAAATAAAATCTGTATAAAAATATTTATTAAATTTAGATATTTATATAACATTTTATAATTATTTTTATGTCTAAAAATAAATGATATTTGTGTTGACTAAAATTTCTATAATCGTGAATCTAAATGTATAATGTATAGACTAATGAGCTTCCCAAGAATAGTGGCACATGCAAAATAAACTTCAACTTTTTTTTTTTCAACTTTTAAACAACATAATTAAAAAAAAAAATTGTTCTTCCAATATGGATCGACTCTGATCTAACAAATTTCATAATCAAACCTACTAATCAGTAATCACTCTGCAATGGCTCCTCCCCATTTCCTAACACGGCTTTCAGCTTCTTCAGCCTGCAGTTCAATAACATTTCAATTACAATCTGCTATAACAACTTAATTTCAATAACTTTTTGTTGGAAATGGAGAGTTATAGTGACCTCTTTTCTCCAGTTGGTTACAGAGGTGAGGATGATCAAGATTAAGGTCTGCAACCCAATGCCTCCTAACATACCAGACCAGATGCCCTGCACATCAATATTATATTGACTTGTTATAGCATTCAGCAAATGAATGAAGATCTGAAAGAGAAAGAACTATGTGGTTTACCATGGCTCCGAATCCAAAGGTGAATCCTAAGAGAATACCAGCGGGCAAACCAACGATATAGTAACAACCAATGTTGATGTAAGCAATAAGAGCTTGCCATCCTGCTCCAATGGCAACACCTGGAGGAACCATTTAACAGCATCACAGTTAGAACATGTTGTATAAGACTATTCATTATGTACGGTTAGTGTTTGGAACTCACCGGATAAAACTGGTTGAAGGCTGTTGAGTAGCACTGTGATTGAAAGCAAGATCGCGAGTTTTGAAGTTTCTGCAGCGACAGCATCACTGGTTGTGAAGAGGTATGGAAACCAGTATCTTGTTACGAAGACAAGAATCATGGCAACAACACCGATTGAAACGGATGTTACTGAAACAACTCCTACAGCGACTTTAGCTAACCGAGAATTCCCGGCACCAAGTTCATTCGACACCCTCACACTGTTAGAAATGAATTCTTTTGTTACATTTGCAATGTGCAAGAGTTTGGTTATCTTTAATGTTACAAAGAAGAGATATGAAACATCACCTAATCGCGGCATTGAATCCAATCGCAATCATCGCGTCCCATCCTTGAATGTTCATACTGCAATTACGTGAAACTTAAGTTAATTGTTAATCCTGATGTTGATATGCTATCTTCCACCAGAAAAAACCAGGGTGAAACTTACCAGATAGAAATGGCGTCAACTGGTATCAGAGGATTAGGTAAACGACCTATGATTACCAATAGGATCATCAAGTACCAAAACTCCAAACTGCAGGTTAATTCACTCATTGATATTATCATCATGGTTATATCTTATTACAGTTCAGAAACGAGCAAATGAACCGAAACCAAACAGTGTATTACCATAACATAACAGCAGATGCCAAAGAAAGCTTGACAAACCCCCACAAGTCAGAAAAGGCAAGCCAAGAGAAGCCACTCCAAGCACCATCTGAGGTGGTGATGAAAATGTACAATAGTTGGCCAATAACTATGAGCCACCATGAAGAGTTGAGCATGATTGCAGCACCAGTTAAGCCCCAACCAAGCTTCAGTATCAACAACCAACTAAACACTCCATGGAGTACCAGAACCCCAGCAGATATATATGCCATTACATACACTTTCCTCTGTGCTTGCAGGAATTTCTGTATCGGAAAATTCATCGCGTACGCGAATAGTTGCGGAAGCATCCACAGAGCAAATTTACCTGCAACGGAATTCCACGTTTAACAACAGTTTCTGTTATGAAATGAATTGAAAAGTTTTGATGGGAAGTAATAAATATATACCAGCAGCATTGGATATCTGAGTAGTCTCTCCAATGAGCTCCAAAATTGGTGGAGACCACACATAAATGGGTACCAAACAGCATGCAGTTGTCAACAAAATGACCCACGACCTCTGCATGTAAATTCCCAACATTCTTATCCTTCCAGCCCCGAATGCTTGCCCACATAGTGTTTCCAGGGCACTTCCCATTCCCAACTGCACTTGCAGTACAAAGTTATACAATTTACTGTAATAATAAATACTATACAATACCTTAAACAAGCACACGCCAAGGTTAATAAACAGAGGAAATTAATATCCATGATTGCTTTATACTAAGACTCACCATGACACCATATGCAAGACCAGCAATCACAGAGTTCTCAACAGACACAGCAGCAAGCTCAACTTCACCAACAAGACCAGCAAAAGTTTGAGTAAGTGCACCAAGTGAATATTGGCATATAGCAGTAAAAATGGCAGGCCCTGCAATATTCCATAGCCTCTTTGACTCAGGTCCGAACTCTCTTACGAAACTCGCTGCTTTACAGTCGTCTATGTGACCATTGCTTTGATTGTTTTCAAGCAGAGGACTTTCTAATGCCATGGCTTATACTCACCACTCCACACTGGACGTTGGTTAGTTATCTTGACTATATATATGACTTAAAATATTCAAACTGGATCTGAATCTTTCAAGTACTCAACACTGAAAAGAATGGTTTTCCCGGATTCTGATGACCTGTAGTTCTTCAACGCCAGAGGGCAGCGACCAGTAACCATTAGGTAACGACTAGACGATTTAATTTTTTCTTTCTTCTGTTAAGAAAGTTGGTTATATTTCTGAACCGTAAAATTCAGCACAAGAGAAGGTTAAGTGCATTTTTTTTTTCAGTTCGATCAGGTTTGAAAATCAGGAATGGACAGTTAGGTGGGGTTGTAGAAAACATATTTAATTATCATATAAAAAACAGTACTTCTGATAAGTTTGTACGCTACTCCACTAATTAGCTAACTTTCTTCTTCACACTTGAGGATTTAATTGGCTTATGATTATGGTTATGTATATCTTGACGACTTGTCAAACATTAACCATTAGAACGCTAATATTTTGGTTGAGCAGCAGTAAACTTTTGGAGTTGTGGCATACAAGAAGCAATTAAAGTTCACTAAATTACAAACACTGAAGTTTGAGAGGTACAGAATCAGAATTTACAAGTTAAAGAGAGACAATAAGTTATTTTTACAAATCAAGTTATGTTTGTTTCCACTTTCCATTTCCTAACAAGCCAGAATCTTCAATGTGAAGGGTCTTGATAAATGACTTCTGCTTGCACTGAAGCTCTTCGGAAACGCAGGAGCTCTTTCATTAACTCAAAATTTCCCTCGGCAGATGCTGGTTTAATGGTCAGCCTCTCGAGCACAGGGGAGTTTGATAGCAGAAAGCTGGTAAAATAGAGCTCAGACTTAACTCCAGAAATGCCTACTACTTTTGCCAGTTTCAGTTGGCTGAACAGCCTCTTCCAATGGTCAACCTCCCAAACGGTTGTCTGGGGGAAGGCAGCCGCCTGTTCATCTGGCCGTGCCTGCACAAAATATTCACAAAATGGAAAATTCACCAATGTAGTTCACATATATGGACAAAGAAATCAGGCCATAGATTTTTAATTGAGAAGTTAATGATAAAAAAATTTCCTTGTTCATAAAAGTCCAGAGAAGCAAGAAGAATGTCTTACCAGCATCTCCAGTTCATGCAAATTTGGGCTACTTTTTAACAGGCACATGGCCGCCAGGCTCTCCTCTAAATCGTTGAAGTTTATACGAATAGAGAGATAGTTGAGATCAACACAAGGTTCTGGCAATCTGGCTGGCACGTTACCAATAGCCAGATACTGCAGCAAACAAAAGCCGGCAATTCCTTTAGATCCACCTTATAAAGCGATGAACCTATCTGAAACCAAATTTCAGGTTAAATAATAACATAAAGTTAATGATGTACACGAAACAATACCTTTAAGAAGTAACTCTGAACTTCGAGCCTTCGAATATGGGGCAGATTAGCAAAGAATCTGAGCAATTTACTGGAACTCCCGCACGACACATTTCGGTCATTTTTAACATTTACATATAAACCAATGGAAACGAGAGTTAGCTGAAAGGTATTAACAAAACAAACATCATCAAAAACGCCTCCAATGTCAAAGAATTGAAGATTTGGGGCATTGATGTTAAGATTAGCAAAACCATCAAAGTTCATCAGTGTGAGTCTCTCGAGCAGAGGACAACTAAAAATAAGACTTTCAAACACATCTTGGGCCACAGTGATGTGCTGCAGGTCAAGACTCTTCAAATTACGGAAGCCTTTGAATGTTGCTGGAGGTTTTAGCAAACAATTAAACAGCTCCAAATGAATCAAGTTTTCAAAACTGAATAAACAAGAAGGTAGCTTATACCGCTGCCCTTTCCATATTTCAAGAATGAACTCATGAACAGAACATCGCAACAAATGAAGAATCCATCGATCAATGTCAGGAACACCAAGGAGATCGCGGTGGGAAAGCTTGAACTTATGAATTGCACCATCATGAAGCAAAAGAACCTGATCAATAACGTTCACAAGCTTGGTCTTCATGATATTTGGATCCGGAGACGTAACACAATGGTTATCAAACACAAGCTGCGGAACTTTCGCCCATTTGTATCTCCATTTCCTTGACAAAATACTTGACCTAACCGCATCCCTAATCGGCAATTGGGACAAAATATGATCTATAATATGCCCTGGTAAGTTACTAATCCTGTCCAGTTCCGTATCCGTTTCACAAGGAAATTTTGGTGCTCCTCTTGGCTTCTGATTATTCAACATTTACAACAACAATTGAGACTCAGAATACCAAATTCACATACATTCATTAATCACGAATCAAAATGCAATCTTTAAAATCACAAGTCATAAAGTAATCCTACTTCAAAACCTATGATAAAAAGGAGCAATTTTTAACTAAATGAAATCATAACGTTGTAATTCTATAAAGAATCTGACAATACAGAACAACCAAACAAAAATTGAGCTAAATTCGCAATAAAGATTCAAACTTTACCATTTTTAAGCACTAGTGAATCGTTCCCAACGATCTTTTTCACCAATATAGAATTAAACGAAAACCCATATCAGATTCACCAACAAAAATGTTAAATTGCACAGCTTTGTGAACAGTGATACCGAAAGTTAACACCTTTGGCTTTGAGTACCATCAATGAATAATTGAAAAGGTAGAATAATGTAATTGAAAGGGTTGTGAGGTTAAATCTTGAAAGGTGGGAAACGATATTTTGGTGATTTTAGGTAAAAATGGGTTTGAAATATCTTGAAGGTTGTAATAAGAGAATTGGGTTTGTAATGTAATTGAAGAGGAAGAAGTAACCGTAAATTAACTGCAAGTAAGAAGATGATGTTCCAATGTCCCCTGGATTTCTGAAACTATTAAATGTGACCTTACAATAAGAAAAAAAAAAATCATTGAATTTGAAAGAGAAAACTGGACTACACCACAATGGGTTTGGATTTTGGAGTGATCTAACTCTAATACAACTCTTGAAAAACGACATAAATATATTTGAAACATAACAATTTATATAATAACTAAATTTTCATAAATCACTTATCATAATTTCCATAAAATACTCAAAAGTTAAAGTTATTATCACCATTCATTATAATATTAATAATCGTATTTCTACTCTGAACGTTCCAATATTCACTTTTTACTTAGATTTATTGTGTTTGCTGTTTGTCGATTCAATCATAGATTTCATGAAAGTCTTCGACCAAACCGTCCATAAAATGTTAATCTCTCTTTCTCCTGATTTGTCATTAATGAAATAAATTTCTAATTTATTATTTTGTACATTAGAAAAAAAAAGAGAGGTGAGTTTAAAGGTATTGAAGGTTCCAAAATCGAATAGAAGGTTAGGAATAAATAAATTGATTGATTTTTTTTGTTATTGTGTGACTATTGTGGATACAGGAGTTCTTATGGAATCTTGTTAATGCAAACATTAATAGTTCAGAATTGTACTTGTCCGAACGAATTTTGATATAGTCAGGCGGAGGATTGATATATTTATGATCTTTTCTTCAATTTTAGAATCTCAAAAGAAATTGGACATGATTTAATTGTGGAGTTTTGTTGAGAATTAAGGTGCATGAGTATATTTGTATCTAGAAATATCAGTTATGATCAATTAGTATGCTTGTATATTAGATTGTAAAATTGAAAAAAAAAATATTGTTTGTAGATAGGTTGTTGATAACATGTGAATAATCTGTAGATGATGTCTGTATAGATTGGCGTCTAAGATTTTCAGTGACACATTAAAATTATATGTGTAGACTGTTTGTGGACTAATTGTGGATGTACCACTTTAAAATTATATACGTGGATACTTTGTAAATATTTTGTGGATATTTATTATATGTGTGGATGTTTTATGGATATGTTGTAGATATTTATAAAAATCTCAATGCATAAACTGAATCAACCCTTGATTGCAAAAAATTTGTGGACTACTTGCGGATGTGTCAATACACAGAAAAAATATTATCATAATAAAAAATATTTAAAAAAAACTATGTGTAGATGCGTTATAGATATGTTGTAGACATTTATAAAAAAAATGTCCACAACATATCTATAACGCATCCACAAATTGACCAATGTGTGGATGCTTTGTGGATATGTTGTGAACATTTATAAAAAATCAATATTCAAAATATATCTACAACGCATCCACAAATTGATCAATGTGAGGATGTTTTGTGGATATATTACAGATATCTGACATTTGTAGAATAAGTTTGAAGAGTTGATATATGACAGTATAGGTTTTTAAAAGTGTTATTTATGAAAAAATCAAACTCTTTATAATTATTATTAAATTTAAATTAAATAAAAATTTTAATTAAAAAGAGAGTCAAATTACATATGTCTTCAATGATATTCTTTATAATCAACTCTTTATTAAAATAATAATAATATCTTAATTTTTCTTCTTTTCTTCTTCTTAGAGTATTCACAATCGAGGAACGAGTCCATACAAACTCACTAGAATGTTCTAAACAGAGTCAAAAAATAGAATTGGAACTGGAACTAAATTGATAGAACTGGTTAGTTTACGGTCGGTTTTGGCTTCTAGGAATAATATACTGTGAACCACATATTTTGAATTGACAATTCGATTCATTTTTAGTTTAAACATCAAACTAAAACCAGTAAATCGGAATCAGAACCATAATCAACATCAAACCGCCGAAAAAAGTCAGTTCACAGTCCGACTCAAATTTCATAAACTGTGGTTCCGAATCAAAATAGACAATTTCAAACCATATCTGTAACATCCTGGATTTTATATTATGGAAATATCAAATGGAAATAAGATATTTCGTATCGAAATTATGTGAAATAAATGAGTAAACTGAGGTAAATAAAGGTTGATCAAAGGTTGATAGAAGGTTGATGTGAAACCATGAAGAAAAATGTTGAAAAATGCTGCCAGAATACATTTTGAGCTGAAATTAAAGGGGGAACCACCATCAGAACGACATAGGCTGTTCCCATGTTATTTGGGTGCCAGAAGTCAGAAACGGCCACCAGAACGTCCATAGGCCATTCTAGAGGCCATTCTGGATGGCCAGAACTTCGTATATAACCGACTTAACACACTTAAAATGAGAGGAAACTTATGTTTACAAACAAAACACTTCATAGATGAAAAACCTTTGACCTAAACCTTTTCCAATCCATTTGTAATCATACCAAACCCAAAAACTTGCCTCATAGACTTATAGATTCGTGGTTTCCATCATCGTGAAAGAGATGGAAGGCCCCGAGGCACGCATTGTATGTGATTTGCATTGGTATTTCATAGTGCATTCATTTTTACTTCGATTTGATCTTGTATGAAGCCATGGAAAATTTGCATGAATATGTTTATGAGAAGAAATGGATCCTTAAATGCTAATAATGTTGTTTTTGGAAGAAAATATATATAAGGATGATTGTGGATTGGTAAGTTGAAATGTGTGTATATGGGTTGTTTTGTTGTGCTATTGCTATTAGAAATGTATGGGAAAAGTATTGGATGATATGTGCATGAATGTGCTATTGTTAAGCTTTAAGTTGGTTGTTAGTTGCTTAAAATCATATGTTGGCACAGTGGGTGTGCCAATAGGCACGACCTCGTGTCGGACCACTGGATTGTACAGGTTCATGCCAGGACCTCGTGCCACGTGACACGTGGGTCGTGCTAGAACACTGCCCAAGTTTCCAAGAGTTGGCACGACGCCCATGCTGGTTAGCACGATTTCATGCCAAAAAACATTCCTTGTTGTGAAGAACACAAGGGTCGTGCTCAGGGGCATGCCCATGCTTCCTGGGAAAATTCTATACTAATTAAAGCTGAATTAAAGGACAAATTCGAAAGAGATTAAATGGGGATGATTGTCCTATCGCATATTGTACGTAAAATATAATAAGGAACGAGTACTTATGCATTAATTACTTTGGTAAGTGTTTTAAATGCACTTACTGAGTAATTAAATTACTCACGTGTGTGGATTGTGTTGTGTGTGCAAAGCCTCGATAGCTAGCTGTAGGACTCTATTTTTCGGTGGATAGCGAGCGGTACAATACATCTCTTGAGGTCGTGGCTCCTAGTATTTTGGATCATACACTTTTTTGTATTTTGTACATGCTATACAAACTGTAGTTTAGATAGATGGTTTACATGCATTGTTTTTAAACTATTGTCATAGCTTCCGCATGTTTACGATTTGTTTTGTATATAACCTTATATTGGACGAGGTTTTAAATTAATGCATGTGTATTCATCTTTTCTATTTTATTGGTTTAATAAACTCTTTTAAAAAAAATGGTGGCCAAATTCCTTACTTAATTCTTATTTTGTTGAAAAAAATGACTTTCAAAATTCGGATGCGACATTGTCCATCCTAGAGCACATTACAATCTATTATAACTTATGTAAAGAGTATTTATTACCAAGTGACCACGATGCATTATTCTAATCATGTTGAATTAGAACTACGCGTGATCGGGGTCAACGCGTGTTCTCAAGCCTTACCATACAGTTGAACAGAATGCTTAATCTTGTGATTTTTCATATGAAACTCATTATTGTTTCATCCCACAATCATTCAAATTAATGAATGAATTTTTAGGCTAAAAATTTGAGGATGTTACATCAATATTGAAACCTAACTTCAAAGTATTGTTCTTCACTACTATTAGGACATTGATTTTAGTTAAAAAAACTTAACTATCAAAAGAGTTTCAATTTAAAAATGTCAATATTTCGTATATACTTGATAGGGAATCCAAAGACATAGATGGGTGTAAGAATATTGAGTTTTATATGAATAAAAGATAAGATTGTTTTGTTTTGCATGAGGTATAAGATTTGAGTTGTGGGAGGATGGAAAAAGAGAAAAAAGAATGACAAATTTGTGGGAAGAAAGTTAAGGGATTGATGTTC
>CANYCX011380261.1:0-14140 GCA_948193385.1 Breynia disticha f. nivosa | reverse complement strand
CTGGGCCTAGGATGTTTTGAGTGCTATTGCATGTTTTTCCTATTCATACTTTGTATTTTGATTATGGATTGATACGATTATGTCTTTATTGAGATGGTTATTCTATATATATTTATATATATGAGTTTGTTGTTGTTTTGAGGTGTATGTTGTTAAATGAGTTAATATATGCCTGAGAACTATTGATATGATTGAAATTGATTTGCAGGAGTGCAATAGGTATTGATTGATATATTCAGATTATAGCCGTTATATAGCAGTTTTATGTAAAGTAGGAACTTGCTTAATAAAGAATAAAGGGCGTATTAGCTTAACACAAAGCTTAATCCATGGATGTGTTAGCTATTATGATTTATATTCTAAGTATATAACAGATGAACTATAAACGAAGATACAATATAGTTGTATGTATGATTAATAAGATTAGAAGAAGATGAACAAAGGTTAATGTTAACAAAGTACATATATATTATAAGAAAAGTTTTAAAGTATACGTACACTTATAGTAATGTGACTAAACGGTAATAAGTATAGGATGTTTTATATGCATGGCTTGTAGATATCCATTAGTGTGTCAGATTGCTGGACCATTATTTTTACTACAAGCCTGGGCCTGGGATCGCTTTCCATTCATAGCTCCAATCATTCAGGACATTAGTGTTCCTTTTGATGCTCTTCTTGCGTCCAGGTAACACAATCATATTTCTTATACATCTTCATTATTCCTTCTATGCATAATTTCATTCAAATTAATATTCTTATTCTATTGTATGCAGGTGGGCACAAGACAGAAATGTTACACAAATACCAACTCATACGTTGGTACATATAAGGAATTTATTTGACACGTTCAGACAAGACACTATAAATACTATTTTTAGTTATTTCTGTCGAATAATTGTATTGACTCAATAATAAATGAATTCTTTATTTTCACATATCATGTAGGAGTTGTATGATAATTCCATTCTTCAAAGTCTCCCTTGATATTGTTTGGTTGGACAACAATTATGGACGACATTGGTACCTCTTATTTGCATCCATATTGTGGAATGACATCCCATCGATAGAGTGATGCAGCATTTTGGATTCCAGCAAATCATTCTGAGCCCTCCAATCAATTTAAAAATTCAACATGATGTCGATTTATGAAGTCGACAACATACCTGACATGTATTACATGCCAAGTGGATTGCTATGTGGGACCAATGCCAACAACTTATTCTACGAACGCCACCCGACCATTCCACGCTTCACTACCATAGTGAATACATGGAGTGGTATCGTAGAGTCATTCGACGTTGGATCGGGATGCATGGAGCATCTGTTGGTTCATCCATAAGAACATAAATTTTTCCTAAATTCTTTTATTAACAATTCTCACAAATTATTTTTTTCTATGATATAGGTCGACGCTCTGAAGCATATTGCAACAACATCTAACATACATGATGCTCGTCGTCTTGCGTTAACTGGTCAACATGCAGTTGGGGAGGATCATCACTTGGCTGCTGATCCACCATGTGCACCATCATTCCCTAGACA
Source organism: Breynia disticha f. nivosa (assembly GCA_948193385.1). Classification (NCBI taxonomy): domain Eukaryota; kingdom Viridiplantae; phylum Streptophyta; class Magnoliopsida; order Malpighiales; family Phyllanthaceae; genus Breynia; species Breynia disticha. The sequence continues at coordinate 12,595 of CANYCX011380261.1, read as the reverse complement.
ATATCCAAACCCTCCAGCTGCTCAACAAGGATGTCAGTGTGAAAGAAGAAGGCGCGCTGGGATTCAAATTCCAACCCAATCCCATCAAACACACAGTTCCACCATCGTACTTTTTTCACAAATTTGGAGAGCCGTCAAACATAGCGGATCCTGGTCCCTTAAATCGTGTTGGAACATTTCAAGATTGTTATTTTCCCAGTCAACCACGTAGGTCTGATGCTGGTCCGTCCCAGCTGCCATCTTGAGATTTTTTCTTCTCATCCTCCGCACCTTTTTACAACAATCAGGATCCATTCATGCATCGCCAATCATTCGATTCTTATCATGTCACTATGCATATGGACACTGTTGTTTTTACGCCCGCCTTCGGACATACAAAGTGACAATACGCTCCGTCAGCCGAGGTCTGCTCATATTTTTATGGATACTGAACGTCGCCAATATTGACACGATGCTGGTCTTCGGAAGGTTGTTCAAAGAAATCAGCTATACGACAGTAGTTCATCCCTTAAATTTGTACAATTTTTCCATACTTTATATGTTTATTTTCTTAATATTTATGTAATATTTATTTTTTTATTATTAAACATTATTAAGATCATATAATTATGCATTCTTCATTTTTATTATCACATATCGATTATCAAATAAATAACATAATGATGTTTCCAAATATCCAATAAAAAATAACTAATCATTGTTTCATTGTTCTTTAATCATTTAATGAATGCTTATGATGAAATGATTAAATTATATTTTAGTGACATACTGATGACTCAATCATTTCATGATTGGCAATGATGGGGTTATGGGGATTGTTGGCAACGGATGAGGTAGTGGGAGTGTTGGCAGGTGATGGGATGTGTGCTCCTCAAATTTAGTTTGTGGACAACAAAATATCACCATAAACTTGTAATTATTTTTTTATTCACCCTAAATCAGTATTTATTTTTCAAATCACATAAAATTGATAATTAATTTTTTTAAATACAATAAATGAGTGAAAAGCCCTATAATAATGCTACTCTAGCTAAGTTGTTGCTTTACTCCTCTTGTTTTAGTTTGTTACATTGTAGTCTTCAATTCTTATTTTAAGGGGAAAACAATAAAAATATTGTATTTTTATTGTTTTCCCCTTAAAATAAGAATTGAAGACTGCAATGTTTTTGGTATTTTTTTTTGTGGGATTTTTTTTTTGTGTGTGGTTTGTTATGTAAATATGTCACTACGAAGTGTGGAGAATCCAAAAATAGAAACGCATAATTGTTGCATGAATAGATACCTTGGAGTATGGACCACACAAGTGTCATATTTGGTTGGAATATGCAGTGAAGGAATGTTGAGATTGTGCAGTACTAAATTTGGTTATTTTGGATTGGAAGAGAAGTAATTGCATGATGGGCAACATATACCAATTGCCGGTTAAGGTTCAATGCATTTCTTACGTCTGAATTTGGTAATGCTAGTGGGGGATGAATTTGCCATCTCGTTACCTTAGCCAAAATAAATGTTGAGAAGGTGCAGTAGAGGCAAGTTTTGGTAAAAAAAAAAAAGGTAAATTTACCAAATTGTGCTGAAATTCCATTCATGGATTGAGTTGGGATAAGAATGTGAAGACAACTAAAACCTGGAAACTCGATGGAGTAACACCATTCATTGCATTTCTTGGCTTTAAATGTCTTGAATCTATCATTTGTTTTCTCATATGATTCTGCATTCCCATTGTCAGTCTGAGTCTGATCATCCAAACCAAAACCCCCAACCTCTCATTCCTGCCGACACTTCTCGTCATCTCAACCATGGAAACACCATTTGCATTTAAACAATTATCTTCAGAAACACCTCATCACCGAAGCAAAAGATCATCCCGCTTAAATCCCAAATGCTTTCTCGTCGTCACTGCCTCTTTCCTCTCTTCTTGCACTTTGGTTGTTGTCCTTGTCCTTTCACTCTCTCACAATGCAAAAGCACAAGCACCCTCTTCACCTCCTCGGTCTCCGCCCACCCAAAACCCGTCTTCAGCCCCCCAAGCCCCGTCTCCAGCCCCTCAAGACCCTGAAGTTGCAATCCGTTTGGCCTGCAAAGCCACACGTTATCCGGATTCATGTCAATCCTCCCTAACAAAATCCAATCTTGTTCCCTCCAATCCAGCTCCTTTTGATGTTATTCAATCTGCAGTAGGAATCTCTTCCCAGAATCTGAAAACTGCCAACTCTATGATAAAAAAACTCTTAGCTTCCTCTGCTGGTAATAAAAACCTTACGCAACTCGCCAACAGTTGCTTGGTGATACTAGGATATTCCGAGCATCGCACAGCATTGTCGAATGACTCTTTCATTCGCGGAGAGGTCAAGAATGCTCGCGCTCTGATGAGCGCGGCGCTTGCTTACCAAAACGGCTGCAGTGGTGGACTTAAGTACCAGGGCGGCAACACATCGTTGGTTAATCAAACAATTTCGTTTTTAGATACATTGGTTGCATACACAAGCAATGCATTAAGCATGATGGTATCATACGATATATTTGGCAACGATACTTTTTCATGGAAACCTCCGCAAACGGAAAGAGATGGATTCTGGGAAGAGCCTGAATCGGAAGAAGAAGTTGAGTTAAGTGTTAGTTTTCCATCCAAGTCAATGGCCAATGTGACAGTATGCAAAAGCGGGAGTGGATGTAGAAAAACGGTGCAGGAAGCTGTAGATTTGGCATTGGATAATCTGCCGGCGGATCAGAGGTTTGTGATATATATAAAGGAAGGGGTTTATGAGGAGAGAGTTAGGATTCCATTTGAGAAGAACAATGTGGTGTTCTTAGGTGATGGGATTGGTAAAACGGTGATTACCGGTTCGTTAAAAGTTGGTCAGCCTGGAATGAATACTTACGAATCTGCAACTGTAGGTAAGTGCACTTACTTAGAATCTAACTCTGGTCTCGCCTCGGGTCCGCCCATGTTCGATTCCTGGCGTGGGAGCACTCCCCTAGGTAGCTCTCAAGCCTCCCGGAGAAGTTTGGATTAGTCGAGGTCCAATGTGGCTCCCGAATACCAGGCGGTTTCGTCAGAAACGTTGGACAAAAAAAAAAGGGACAATGACATAAATGCCTTTACTAGAAACTTTAATTGCAGAATAATTGGTTTCTCAAAGTTATGACAAATCTACTTCTTAAAATTGCACAACATACGGCCATAACCTCCACACCCTTGAACACGCTGCAAAACAGAACAATTCAATCAAACACAGTAACACCCAAAAACATTCAATCAAATGAAAAAAAAAATATCTCGCAGAATATAAATATGAACAAGAGTTGGAAGATAATTATTACAAACCCATTTTGAATTTTAAAATTATTAAATTTCTATTGCATTTTCTGATTTAAAACTTTTCATTACAGTTGTTCTTGAAAAAAAAAATTGAAAATTCTGATTCTAGTTTACTATGGGGGAATTTGGGAAGATGATGGGAGTTTAACAAGTTTCAAGAAGAAGATTGTGTTGAATTCAAAAAGCTGATTCGATTATCTTCTGAAGAAACTGAAGAAAATTTTTCAATCAAACCATTCCAACAAAATGAACATACAAAATTTTTCAATCAAACCATTCCAACAAAATGACCATACAAAATTTTTCAATCAAACCATTCCAACAAAATGAACATACAATTTCAAGAAACATTTAGAGCAGTTTCAATATCAATCGACAATGAAGAAAATTACAAATTTGAAAATCAACAGCTAATGTATCAAAGTATCCACTAATAGTCGAAGATTAATCAACACAAATGCTGATTTGCCCAGTCAATTCGGCCACAAATTTGCAAATATTTCCAACAAAATCATCAGCAAATGCAACAACATACAATCACTTTAAACAAAAGTTGTTCAGACATTATTGACTATGACAAATTATTACGCAGAAAGACACTACAAAAAACACAAAATTACTAATACAACCTATAAAAAAATAAATACTCGTTTCACAATGATATATAAAACAAGATAAACTAAGATTAACAGTAACATAAAACACATTACTTATATAAAAATATAAAATACCCCACAATACTGCATATATACAAAACACGGAGAGAAGTATATAATAACATAAGATTAACCAATAATTAATGCAACTTATAAAAAAAAGGTTTACACCGAGTTTATATTAATGTAAAAAATATTTTTTAAAACAATAAAACTAAACCTTTACTTAATATAAAAAATACATATCGTGTGTATGTTGATTATATATTCACAAAATAATTACTCCTTAAATTTTAAATAAAACCATGTTAGATCTGACAAAGAAAGTTTAGACAACGTATGTATTATATATACAAAAAATATATATTCATTAAAAAAGAACGTACAATAATAAACAATAAATTATGGTGCAATTTAAAAAGTTTATACCAAATGCATATTAATATAATAAATGAAAAAATAAACAAACTTATTACAAACTTAATACAAATTTTAAGAAAAAAAATAATAAAATAGACAATTGGGTATATATTAAGTATATATTCAAATAACAATTACTCCTTCATTATTTAAAAAAAATTACTTCATCATTATTTAAAAAACCAAAATAATAAATATTTATTAAAACTAAAAAATAAGATCACACTAGAAAACTATATTGTAAAACAAAATTGACTAAAAAACTTACATAAAAACAAAAACAGAATAAAACAATATAAACAGAAACATACAAAAAATCAGAAAAAAATTTTAAAAAATAACATTTCGTGCACATGTTAAGTATATATTCACAAAACAACTACTTAAAAACATTTAAAAAAACACACAATGATATACTTATTAAAAACTAAAAAACAAGATTACACAAACTATATATTAGAATCATAATGAATTAAGAATAACAAAAAAATAAATGTTGTTGCACACTTATAAAAACAGAGATTATACAGAAACATATATAAAAAATGTTTATAAAGAGTATATATTAACATAAAATCAAACAATTATTAATGCAACTTATGAATAATCTTTACACTGAGTTTATATTAATATAGAACAAATTTTTAAGAAACAATAAAATAAAAATCAATCACTTAACAAATAAATTATGCTACTAATTAAGAAGTTTATATATGATTCATATTTTTTTTTTGAAATCTATATATGATACATATTAATATTAAAACAACAACGAAAAATCACACGAAAAATTATTAAAAGTCTATGGTTAGTCACTATTAAAAAATAAAATATTTTTCACAAAAAATATAAACATTATAAAAAAGTAAAAAAAAAAAAAACATAATAAATCTAAAACCATATATGCATGAAAAAAATTATTAAATATTTTTCTAATGACAGTAAAATAAAGTTTATATAAGTGATATAAAATTGAAAAAAATATGAAAATATCATATGAATAAATATAAACACACATTAACACTATTTAAAAAAACACAAAAAATAAGAAAATATATCTAGAAGAAAATAAAAAAAGCAGAAAACAAATAAACGAACATAAAAACTTAAACAGAAGAAGAAAATTTTTTAAAAAAATAGTTTGAATGTATATACCTTCACATGAAGAAAGTGATCTATATCAGGTACCTATAAAGAACAAAAAACAAAACAAATTAAACAATTTTTCTCAATAAAAATATCCAAACAATACTTACGGTCTTTTCAGCAAATATTGATTTCTTAAATTTTGAAACCTAAAAAAATAAAAGTAGTCAGGAAAAAAAATGAAGAACAACAACATGAAAAAACTAAGGCTCACCTCAATAGGATCATCATTTTCGAAGTCAGATTCAACATCAACTTCATGTTAAAAATTACTTTCAAATCAGGAATCTTCATTAGCAACACTTGCATATCCTGGATCTTTGCTCAAAGGTACCTAAAAAAAAGAAAAAATATAAGAAAATAAAGAAAATAAGACAGAAAAACTGAATGATTAAAAGAAAACCTACTTTGATAGTTTTCGAAACACTGCAAATTAGACGTAAGAGGAGAAACAGAAGAAGGTCTCGTCAGTTTGCACTACAAAAAAGAGAGAAAAAGGTTAGAAAAAATAGAAAAATGAACAAAAAACTTGAAAAAAATGTAAAAAACTTAATTAACCGTTTGGCGATTGGATGTAGAAGAAGATTTCTTAGACTTTTGACGAGATTTAGAAGAAGAAGACACTAGTTCCTTCGTTATTTCAACAACAGTGTTGCGTTTGTTTTGACGCGTTTTTGCCATGAAAAAATGAAAACGAAAGGAAGAAAAGAAAGAACAAGAAGCAAGACAAAATGAAAAGTTTTAGAAGTAAAACAGAAAAGAAAACTGGAACTAAGAAGGTGAAAACAGAATGAAGCACAACAGAGGAAAAAGAAAGGAAGAAAATGGAGAGAGAATGGAAATGAGAGAGCTGGAGAGAGCAGAGAGATCAAATGAATCTAGAAAGGTTGGGAAGTGTGAAGGACATGTCGATTTGGCGTGAAGAATACGGAAAGCCTGCGAAGAAATGCTGAATATAGTGAGAAAATGAGTGGGCATAAAAACTGAAGCGACAAAATGTTTTTAAAACTAAAAAATCAAAAATAAAGCAGCAAAATTCTAAATGCCATAGTTTATGTAAAAACGTAAAACGATGTCGGTTTGAGTAAAAAACAAATCGAGCTTTAAACACAAAACGCAGTGGGCCGAAAACGCATGACAATATGAACCGTAAAAATGAAAAGAAAAATAGGTCCATTGCAATTTTTAAAACATACATACAAAAACAATTAAAAAAAACAAAGTATACAAAAAATTTGGAAAAAAACGTATATGGTGAAATTATCTCAAAAAAAAACTAGCTGCGGCCCAACCACCAAGCGCGTAGATTAACTAGCGTGAAGTTGTTCTAGCTTAACCAGAGATCTCGAATTCGAGTCCTGCGCATGCAACTGCGTTAAAACTTGGTTGAGAGAGTTTTGCCGCCTTTGTGGTTCTACTCGGCTCGAACAAGGATTAGTCTGAAGTGACCAAGCTCGTGGTTCAAACAAAAAAAACTAGCGGCGGCCCACTATATGTTATAATAATTATATTAATTTTGTCAATTTAAATTATAATATATATATTTAAAATTATTTTATATAATTTATAATTTTAATATAAAATTTTTCAATACAATCAAAAAAATAATAAAAAATTTAAATAAATTAAATAAGAATATTTATTTATTTATTTATTTTAAAATCTCTTGTAAAACTTTTTAATTTAGAAAGTTCTAATTATTTTATCAAATATTTATTTAATTAAATATTATTACATTAATTATTATATTCATCCACACTAAATAAATAATACTGATAATATATTATTATAAATAAATATTATTATTATTATTATTATTATTATTATTATTATCAAATTATCTTTTTTTATATTTAAATTCTACAGCGTGATCCAAGACATGAATTTGTTGGGTTCCTTGTGGCTTAATGCATGGGAACTTGCTTTTTTTCCTTGTAACCTATGAACTTTCCGGAGAAATTATTTACTCTAAACTTTTTCACAAGCTCTAGTAATAAATAATTATCCTCTTACATGTTTAGGGTAAATTGAGGTAACCAGGAAAAAATAAGTTCAGGGGTTCCCATGGAAGTAGGTAGAAAGTCGATCTGTTTTTATTTTATATTGTTTACTTAATAATTTGTAGATGGTCTAACATTATGAGGTTTATGAATCTGTAGCTGTAACTGAATCAGTAATTTATTGTTTCTTATAAATCTGCAACAGGTGTTGTTGGAGATGGATTTATGGCAAGTGATCTCACAATCCAGAGTACGGCAGGAGCTCCCACACACCAAGCAGTAGCATTTAGATCAATCAGTGATCGCTCCATTATCCAGAACTGTGAATTCTTGGGAAATCAAGATACTTTGTATGCTCATTCGCTCCGCCAGTACTACAAATCTTGTCGAATCCAGGGCAATGTGGACTTCATATTCGGGAATGCAGCTGCAGTTTTTCAAGATTGAAAGATCTTAGTCAGTCCTAGGCTAGAAAACCCAGAAAGTGGCGAAAGCAATCCTGTAACTGCGAATGGAAGAACTGATCCAGCTCAATCAACAGGATTTGTGTTCCAAAACTGCCCGATTAATGGCACTAAGGAATATATGGCATTATACAAGGGCAAACCCAACATCCACACCAACTTTCTGGGAAGGCCATGGAAAGAATATTCAAGAGTTGTCTTCATAAACTGCCATATGGAAGCTCTAATAACAGCGCCAGGATGGATGCCTTGGAATGGTGATTTTGCTTTAAAAACACTTTACTTTGGAGAATTTGAGAATAAGGGACCAGGGTCTAATTTATCTCAGAGAGTAGAATGAAGTAGTCAGATTCCTGAAGAGCATGTATCAGCATATTCGGTACAAAATTTCATTCAAGGGAATCAATGGATTTCGACCTCTTCTTAACCTTAGATTTTAGTCTTACATTCAGCATCATCTCCTAATAACTTTTATATCACAAGTTGAAATATCAATAATGAATATGCAGGGATGAATCCTATTGTAAGTATAGTCGATCATAATGATAATAGGATAAATTTTCAAAATTTTGGTCGTTCTATTTGTTGATCTGAATTAATATCTTACTCAAATTGGTTTAGCTTGGGTTTCGAAACAAGTTGGAGCAAGACGTGATTCACGTGAAGTTGCTTCATTTTCACTCGCTTGCCGACACTTTCACATCATCGAACGACTTGCTGTTGCTTTCTTTCTTCTATTCCTTTTTCACAATAGATTTTGTACCCATTAGAAATCATCAATGACGATTAATTGACGGGTTTCTTGTAGCTGCAATTTTTTTTTAAGGTAAAAAATGGGCACAAGTGGAGTTCAAACTTAAAGACCTCTGTTAGGAAGCCAATGCCTAGTAGGATCTACTCAGAGACTGAGTATCCAGGAGAGTTGCAACAAGGCCAACTCATGGAGGCTATATTTCAACCTCTATTTCAGCGTTTTTTCTCCTTCCTCATTTTTTAGTCATATTCACTTTAAATTTAGTAGATTTCTTTGGTTTTGGACAACATATAGCTAAAGTAAGTTTTTCCTACTTTACATTACTGTCATTATTATTATAGTTGTTATGTAATTATTTAATTGTTGTTTTGTTGTTGTTAAGTATTAAATAATTTTTAGTTAATTAGATAATTTTTAGTAAATTAGATATTTTTAGCAAATTATGATTTTATAGTTGTTATGTGATTATTTAATTGTTGTTGTTGCATATTAAATAATTTTTAGTTAATCAGATAACTTTTAATGAATTAAATATTTTTTATTGAATTAAATAATTTTTAGTGAATTATGACTTTATAGTTGTTGTGTAATTATTTAATTGTTGATGTTGCGTATTTAATAGGTTTTAGTGAATTAGATAATTTTTAGTGAATTATGACTTATTTACGTGCAACTTGTATTTTTTTATTATGCAAGCCTTATTTACGTGGAACTTGTATTTTTTATTATGTAAAGCTTCACACAGATTATTACGTCACGCTCGCGTCGTATGATAGTCACTTATATGTACATTATACGATTTTGGATTTATATATTTTATTTTATCTTAATATTCAATTAAATATTTATTTTATATTTTTATTTAATGACTAGTTTATAATATTATTTTTTTTATTTTAGGTTGAAATTTAGCGTTCACGTATACTCTAATTTAGAGTCTAGCATTTTGACGTCCAAAGCATCTAACTTTTGGACGTTAAATACATTTAATGTCCAAAATCATGCATTTAGCGTCCAAAAAGTTGGATGCTAAATGCACAAATTTTTATAGTGACAGTTGTTTTATAAGAAATTCCATAAGATAAAAATTTAATAATAAAAAGTCCTAGTTAAGATATTCCTCGATTAATTTAATTATTTGATCATCGACACTAAAGATGAATTCATTTCATTTGAATAGAAAAGCTTATAGACACCGAAAAACGCTCAATCATCCAATTTTTACTTAGTTATTCGATATTTCCGAGACACCTTGAATGGAATATTTCACTAGCCTAAGAATAATCCTTGAGACACCTTAATAGAATTTAATTTTAGACTGTGTTAATAATTATTGAAACCCAAATCTGACATCCAAATTTTCCATTAATAATAAGACAACTGTCACGCCCAAATTTAATATTCGAATTTTTAAAATAGATTGGAAATTCACCCTATATTTTTTTTTCTTTTATATTAAAGAACTCAACAATGAAAACATTTATGTATTGATTTAAATTACAATGAAGTAATCAAACACTTTTTAAATCCCTACTACCATTCCCTATTTATTGTAAAAAACGTGCTTTGTCGACTCTCCTCGTGGAAATCCTCCTAATCTGCGGACATCACAACCAACATTCTAATGTGAGTAATTTAATTACTCAGTAAGCGTTTGTAACTTAACATTGTATGTCTTGCATCTGTGTGTTAACTATAGTTGACTAAATGCACATTAGTTAAGTATGATAAGAACATGGAGTGAAATTGAGTGTGTTTTCATGGTTGTTTAAAATGCCTAAGTGTGGTATGACGGGATGCAAGTGACAAGGTTCATGCTATGGTATGAATTAAGGTGCCAGTATGACATATATGTATAATGTATGCAGATTCGCTCCCTAATGTCTTGGATGCATTTTAATGAATAGAATGCTTATGAATTGTGTTATATGGACAGTGGTTTGAGAATAAATGCATGTGCATAGTTATGAGTGTTATGTTATTCTTTTAATGAAAAACTCGTATGTACTATGAATAATGTGTGTATGTGGTTTTATGCCATGAGTGACGAGTTATGAATATTTGTACATGTTCATATGAGTTTGTGAAAGGATAATGTATTGGACTATATGTGCCAAGTTTTATGGTTGAGAATGTGTGGCTTATGATATGAATGAGAAATGATTAATGTGGAACATGTATGAACATGTGACATTATGAAATTGTGAATGAAAATGGGAAATGCTTGAGTTGCATTTATTCATGTCAATTGTGGCATTACATGGGCATGTTTGTATGTTCATGCTATGAGTCTGTGGAAAGGAAGGTAAGATGTTCTTCCATGTGAAAAGAAAGGGGGATTAGCCCAATGAAATGAACAGAACAGAGCGAGAGCTCTGTTCAAGAATACTAAAGTGGTGGATTAGCTCAATTGTAAACAAGGGAGCATTGTCTCCTGTTGTTGTAATAAAAGGGGGATTTCCCCAATGAGATAAATTTCGGGCGAGAGCTTGATGCTGGGCTGGGCCCGAGGAAAAGCAAGCGAGAGCTCGACTTATAAAAAGAAAATGGGGGATTAGCCCAAATGAAAAGTAAAGAGAGCGAAAGCTCTAAGAAGAGTGTTGAGAGTCCCTGGGGCATGCAGTGCATGACATATGATGCATTAGCATTCATTTAGCATCCATATGTGAACTATGTGAATTTCATGTGTAATCGAGAGTTGGAAGCGAATTGGAATACTTGAGATATTATGATTGGCATGTGATTGCAAGTGGCATGTTGCTCATGCTTATTGGTGAATTTTATGTATGCATTGCGATATTGGATGTTATGTGAAATAAGGAAATGTTACTAGCATGTTTTTCGTAGAATGAACAAAATGTGTATGGAATAACATGTGCATGTTTTTGCTATGAAATTTGTAGTTGGATTGTGTGGTGAGATATAATGGTTAACTATGATTAGCCAAATGTTCATTACGGACAATGCTAGAACTCGTATGAAAAGAGTCCATATGTAAAGGGGTTTAATGTTGATATGCATTTGAAATGGGTTTGATGATTTGCATGTGTGAGATTATGTAACATTCTGAAAATTTTCCGTTGATAAAATAATGCGAAATTAGCATTTAATTGTTAAGAAAATAATTACGGACGAATGATTTACGATTGACGGAAGAAAAAAAAATGAAAAGAATAAATAAAAATTCAGATTTCTCGAGTACGCGCAGTAGGATGGGAAAACGCGATGTCATTGCCACCCCGCGTACTAAAAAACGCGGTGTCGCTGCGACTACGCGTAGTTGACCGCCACCCCGCGTACTTTGTTAATTATCAGAAAAAAAATTAAATGGAGACATAATTATACCCATTAGGTATAATGGATATAAAAGGGACCCAAATCTCACCTTTTTAAGTGCATTTCCAGCACACAAGTTTGGCTAATTGATAGTGCTGCACTTAGGAGAATGTCTGGAGAAATTTTGGAGGGAGATCTGGAGAAATCAGGAGAGAAATCTAGGAGGAATCTTGCATCCAAGTGAAGGTAATATTAAGGTTTACATATGGTTTACTTTGAGTTTATGGTTGGAGTTTGCTGAATATATATGTTAAATAAATTCTGGAAATTTTAAGAGCATGATGCTGGAAAGTATGGAATTATGTGAAGGTGATTTCATACATGTATAGTTGGTGAAAAATGGTATAAACTTAAAGTTGACAAGAGGTTGATTGGTAGATTTTATTTCATGGAATTTAGTAGATTTTCTACTGAAAATTTGTGTAATCATGGAGGATTTATCCTGACAATAAAGTGAGAAAAAGATCTTGATAATAGATTTGTTGGTAGAATGGATT
>CANYCX011379928.1:0-14594 GCA_948193385.1 Breynia disticha f. nivosa | reverse complement strand
CTTAAATTAAAACACCACAATTCATAGTATATTCGTGTTTTGCGGCTCCTATTTTGTTGCTCCTACAAGCGCGTGTTACGTCGTCGTCGTCTCATTTACTCCTCCTCATATTATTCTTTTTTGTTCCTCCACTAGTAATTAAACACATTGATTAACATCGGGCCCAGTTAATGATTGATATTGACTGCCTTCTTGATCATTCCTGCAATCTGCCAATTCATCTAGTCAAGTTGCTCTTACCATTAATGCCATTGTACAACTACTGTCATCCAATTAATATCTCCATCCACCACTTTTCGTCGCGTCTTCCTCTACAAATCATCAAATTTTTATTTTCCTCTCTCCAAACTGCCTACAAAGGTTGACCTTCAGCTCTCACAATTTGTTTGTTCCATCTGTCTTTCTTATAAATTTAAGGGAGACAGTTCGTTTGGATCCGTTCTTAAGTGCAGTTGAAGAATAAAATTAAAAGAATGGGGCTATTTGAACTCTTCATTGCATCTACCATTCCCGTCTTGAAAGTGCTTCTGGTAACGGGCCTTGGAACCTATCTTGCTCTAGATCGAGTTGATATCTTAGGAGAAGATGCTAGGAAGCATGTCAACAATGTAAATTTCTTTAACACTCAAATTCATTATTTATTTTTCCTTTGTTTTTGCATTGCTTGTTCATTAATCCTCTTAAACATCACATTTGCTTTGTCAACAGCTTGTGTTTTATATATTCAATCCAGCTCTTGTGGCCTCAAAACTTGCTGGAACAATTACATTGGATGGCCTAGTGAAGCTGTGAGTTTAAATTCAATTGCGGTTCTGTAATTGTGATATTCAGACTGCCTTTACGTTCATCGTTTGACAGCATTCATACAATGTACATAGGTGGTTCATGCCAGTCAATATACTCATCACGTTTATCATTGGATCGCTTTTCGGATGGATTGTAAATCTAATTACAAGGCCTCCCTCAAACTTGCGAGGCCTCATTGTTGGTTGTTGTGCTGCAGGTAATCTCTACTTAAAACCATCTTATGATTTTCCTACATTATCACGTGTTCTTCTTTCTTCCATAGAATGACAATTACTGCGGAGAATACAAAATAAGTGTGTTGAGCAAGTACTGCATGGAAAACCCGTAAATTTCTGATCGACAAAGTCTGAGAATTTGGCTATGAGCTGATATTCGTGTTTGCACTTTGTTGTGAACAGGGAATTTAGGGAACATGTTGCTTATAATGATCCCAGCTGTTTGTAAAGAAAAAGGGAGTCCATTTGGATCACCTGATGTCTGCCAGTCATACGGATTGGCTTATGTTTCACTTTCAATGGCGGTAAGCAATTTCGTTGGTTCATTTCTTTATCACAAAGTATGATGCACTTGGAGCAGTATAATTATAATTTGCAAGTAATGATGCAATACAAGGTGTGATTCTTCCAGATTGGAGCCGTTTATCTGTGGTCTTACGTTTACAATATTGTGCGAGCATCATCAACCACTACTGACGAGGAACCTGAGAAGGCCCAAATCAGCAAAACTTCTGTACAAGGATCTGTACTGGATAGCCGCAAGGAACCATTGCTTTCTTCTAATCTTTCTGAAGAGACTCAATTTCTACTTCCCAGCACTAGATTTGATGGGAAAGATGAGCAGGTTCCCATGCAACATTTGGTCCTCTTCTTTCATTAATGTTTAGCTTCCAGGTTCTGTGTGACTAACGAGAATTAGCAGGTGAAATTAATGTTTGAATGTTGATGGCAGATGTCAATTGCAACCAAATTGAAGCAACGAGTAGGAAAAGTGCTGGGAGATGCGAGTTGGAAGGCCCTGTTTGCTCCTTCTACCATTGCAGTGGTATAAACTTGTGAAAATGCCATTTGCTCCTTCTATGTTCATATTCTTGTACTGAGGTTACCAACAGCTTCTTTAACAATGCCAATTTCACTGTTTTCGTAGATAGTTGGGTTTGGAATTGGACTTATTCCACAGATCCGAAATTTAATGATTGGTGATGAAGCTCCACTGCGTGTCCTTCAAGACTCTGCTTCCCTGCTGGGGTACAAATTACAATAATTTACATGTAATCTTTTGTAAATCAATGTGTTTCCTAACCGATATTTTAATTAACCTTGGTTTGCAGAGATGGAGCCATCCCGACTGTCACTTTGATCGTGGGAGGAAATCTTCTGAAAGGTTTGAAGGGGTCAGGAATGCAGAAGTCGATAATAGTGGGGATTATTGTAGCAAGATATATAGCACTACCAATAGCAGGCATATTCATAGTAAAAGGAGCAATTCAGTTGGGGTTTGTACCACATGATCCACTCTATCAATTCGTTCTTCTCCTTCAATTCGCAGTTCCACCAGCAATGAACATAGGTGCCCTTCTATCATTTCGTCTTTTTACCTTTCCATGCAATGTGATTCTCTTTACAAACACCAAAATGAGTTTTGAAACATCTGCATTCAAACAACCTGTATTCTTCAAAGAAGATGCTCATATATATATATATATATATATTCACAGGTACAATCACTCAATTATTTGGAGCAGGAGAAACTGAATGTTCTGTGATCATGTTATGGGCTTACGCTTCGGCTTCAATTTCCTTAACTCTCTGGTCCACTTACTTTATGTGGCTCGTCTCCTTGAGTTGAGTCAGTTCATCAATGGAAACCCCTATGCCCAGGATTCTTTTTTGCTACCGGGAAAAAAATCAATTTTGTTGCTTCATTCTCACTAAATCGCCCACGTATACATAATGACCATTCATTTGAAGAATTAGATTTTTGGAATTAAAAACATGAGCATTGAATGAAAACGCATATGATTTAAGACAAAGCCATATGATTTACGACAAAGCATGTAAGACACACATAATTGAAATGCAATGATGCTCGAGCAAAGCAAAATATCCATTTCTCGGCAGAATTTCTCTTCGCTGGGCCTACATAATCTTCAGAGGCAAGTCTTGTCCAAATCATCAAAGTAGGAATGCTCCATAGCTTTCTTTGCCGAGATGCGCCTTGAAGGGTCATATTGCAACATGTTCTGCAAATGCAGCCATTCAAACATGTGACATTTATTTCAAGTACAATAGCATGTAGGTATCCAAATGTATGATATTCGTGGGCACGATTAAATCAAGTAAAAGAGGGCCTTAATTTATGCTGCTAACTTGACACTTACAGAGAGCAAATCTATCCCGTCCTTGTCCAAGTTAGGAACAGCTGATGAGAGGCTCTGAGGACTCCACTGAGGATACTCATGCCAGTTCCCCAAGTTGATCACTCCTGGCCAAACTTGTTCATTTGGAGTTCCCAAAAGCCTGCATTCATAATCCACAATATCATTACAGAAAAGACCACATGGTTAGTTTTACAAGAAACAAGAGAAGAGAAAGTCATTTGCTACTGACCTGAAAATATGCAGAAGTTGTTGCAGTTCGGAGTCTCCAGGGAAAAGAGCTTGCTTTGTTATCAGTTCAGCTACAAAAGAAACATGAAATCAAACTCTAGATATTTCACTAAATGGAATATGAAACCAAGGCAATCAAGTGAGAGAAAGGACTGACCAAAAATACAGCCAATAGACCAGACATCGACAGAAGTGGAATAATGGGTAGCCCCCAAAAGCACTTCAGGAGCTCTATACCACAAGGTCAAAATCTGAAAAACAGGCACGAACACAATACATTAACGCTTCCAAACCCAATAAGTCGAAGCAAAATTGTTAAGAATAGTAAAAGAGGCAAAGCATTGCGAACCTCATGAGTATACTTCTTAATAGGAAGAGTAAATGCTCGAGCTAAGCCGAGATCAGCTATTTTAAGCATCAAGGTGTCTCTGTCCATCAAGAGATTGTGAGGTTTCAGATCCCTGCATAATTCAATAATACAAGAAAACTTTAAACATAAAGGATACCTCCTTGAAGTTGTAGTTAAAAAAGAAATTGAAGTGAAAGAAGAAAAAAATTACCTGTGCAAAATACCATGGGCATGGCAAAATGCAACGCCTTTGCAGAGTTGGTACATCAAGCTCTACAAATGAAAATTCACACATTTGCAGCCAATTCGAAAAACAATGAGAAAAATTAATAATGAAAAAGGGAGAAATGTTTTCTTTTTAACCTTAACGGTGGTGGGAGAAATATCGTTTCCAGATTGGCGAAAAGAGCGAATATACTTCTTCAAATCAGTATCCATGTACTCAAACACCAAATACAACACTGTTTTGCCTTCTTTATTAACTCCTTGTTTCACATCCATCAATCTATCACAAATCAATTTAACCCTAATTAAACATAAACAATGAGTACAAGGCAGAATCGTAAAAAAGGTGAAAGTAAAGACCTGACAACATGAGGGTCTCGTGAGAGCATACGAAGGATAGAGATCTCCCGGAGAGTAGTTGGAGGCACTCCTTCGTCATCCTCATGGAGACGGGTTTTCTTTAGAGCAACTATTTTGCCACTGGCTCGTTCACGCGCTCTGTATACTTTTCCGTAAGTGCCTTCTCCGACTTTCTCTAGTTTCTCGAAGGCTTCCATTACCGACATTGTTGTTGCTTCTTTTTCCATTTCTTCACTTCCAATTTGTTAATTATCAGGGATAATGGAGTTGGATCGATATGCTTTATGGTAGCATAACGGAAACTTATTTGAATTTGAAACTTTTCTTTCCCTAAATGCCCCTACAAGGCCCATGCAAGCCCAACAATATCATATTACTCATCAACACCCAAATCTTTCACATTAATCCTTACATTTTCAACCATTACACGAATGGTCCTTTTCTTCTGCTCCTCCAAATCTTTCAAAGCATCTATTAATTTTAATCGATATGCTTCGCATTGCTCACTTGAATGCTCCAGTTCTGCTCTCAACTCTTGGATTTTCTCGTCTTCTTCCTGACAAATATCAACTTTTACTAAGAAATACCAATCAATATTAATATAATTCTTCCTAATTGGCCCATAAATGAAGAATATCATGCAAACAGTAACAATGTTTATGTCACACAGAAGCTGGAATTGGAAAAAAAAAAAAGTTTGCCACCGTAATACAACCGACCGGAACATAACTCTGCTTCTTTGCGGCAGCAACCTTTCTTGTAGACTCATGAAGGGCATCCATTGCCGTATGATAAACGTCGACTGATTCTGTCCCTGCTTCTACATAATTTATGGCTTATCGACTTAAATTTTCATAGCTGTAAGGACTTTTGAGAATTAGTTGGCAGACCAAGATAAAACTCATTCAACACCATCGCGCGTTTCTTGTCCACCGTTTCAAGATGTAATGAAATGGAAGTGTTAGAACATTTGCTACCCTAAAAACTGCCAATATGTGTCTACAAACAATGCCTGAGAACTCATACAATTTGCAGCTACAACTTGCCCTTTTCTCCAGAACGTTGAATTTAACAAAGCGTGCATTGTGATCTTCACCAAACTTTGCCACTCGATAAGTAAGTGCTGCTCCTCCCATATTATTGGTTACAGTTGCAGAATAAGCAAGCGTCTCCACTAGTTCCTCCTGAAACTTCATGAATTTCTTCTTTATATAGAGGTTTGCTGCCTGTTTTCTCCATAGGGGATGGAGTTTTAAAACTGCACGAATAGTCATTGAATCATAATCTGCCTTCACTTCCTTTTCGTGGTGATTGGTGATTGCTTTTTCATATTGCTTAATCAACAGATGAATGTTAGTCGATGCATTTATATATCCATCAAAGAACGAACTTAAACAATCACTTCCTTGCATCACACACACCTCGCCGAAGAATGTATCTCGAAGATAAACAGGTACCCACTTTTGGCGAGCAGCGTATATTGACTGAAGCCATTCGTTATTTCCAAGATCATATCTCTGAATAAGTGAGTCCCAACATGACTCAAACTCATCGATCATCTCAGTCGCAGTGTTGGACTTCTGAAACTCTGCTTCAAATGTTGGGCGGGAGTGATAAACATTGGACAACTTTTCCCGGGCCTCTCTGAGAAGATTCCATTTACAAATCTGGTGGCGGGTTCCTTGAAGCACCTGGGAAATAGCTGCCTCAGTGATTCTGTCCTGATCGGTTGTGATTGAAATGGGATGGCGAGTGGACATTGCAGCAAGCAAGGTCTCGAATAGCCAAACAAATGAGGACTCTGATTCACTGAGAAGCAGTGCGCATCCAAAAAGCACAGGTTGCCCATGATGATTCCAGCCAGTAAATGGTGCAAATGGAACCCGATAGCGGTTTGTTCGATAAGTTGTCTCAAATTTAACAGTGTCTCCAAAATAAGTATAATCCATTCTTGAATTTGAATCAGCCCAAAATATATTCCCAGCAGAATTCTCAAGATTATCTTGGACAGCAAAAAAGAAACCAGAGTCCTTGGCTTGCATTTGATTCAAATAATCAAGAACAAACTTGACCACCACTACCAAGTGTCCTCTGCCTACAACTACTCATATAATTCTGACAATCAACTTTAGTAAAACCAACATTACTGATCCCACCAGACTCCTTAATCAGCACAGACATAACTCCACTAGGCCTCATCCCAGCAGCCTGAAGAGTATCAATAAGGCTTCACACAGAACCAGAAACATGCCTATGAGAGCGAAGACAATGGACCTTATCGGGTGGCACCAGGTCATGATTATGATCTTTAGCAAATTTAGTGACAGCCCATTTTCCAGAACTCTGTTTCTTAACAGTCAATTGAGCTTTGCAGCCAACCCTAGTGACAGAACGCTGTCTTTTAGACCGATTTTGATGGCCTTCACGGCGAAACCTTTCACGAGAACAAACAATATGGCGGGAAATAATAGAGCCGTCCCTACGTGAACGCTGGTAAACACTAACCCTAGTGCTAAAACCAATACGACCAGCACAGGAATTGTAAAAAATACGAGCAGATTGCTCAGAATCGAATTCCAAACCTTCATATGGCTCCAAATTAGGGTCAGCAGAGAAATGAGCAGGTAAATGGTTACTGTCATCACTATTGATATCGCAGTCATTCGGGTGAATAGAATTGGAATAATATTCACCACCTGAATAATCCATTTCATTCAGAACGTTTATACATGAGTGCTTTCAGAAGAGAGAAGTTGGAGTTAACTGACCAGGAATGAGAAACTATGGAGATTTGCGAGGGTTTTCAAGATTCTAAAGGCACCTCTTGCAAATCGGGTGTCGTTGGCTGTTTCTATTATGGTGCTTGACGAGTCAAGTGGATTGGACAGAAGAGGCTCAACTCAAAGTCTAAATACGTCTTGCTCTTATCATTGCGCACCAAATCCTCGAAACGAAAAATAATTACCAAATCACAATGTGAGTATGTAATGACCATTCATTTTTGCTAAAAGAAAAGGTCAATCAAGATTTGCTGCAACTGGAAACAGAAAGTACAAAAAGAGCAGTTTTAGAGTTCTATTAAGTTCTTTTCATTAATTTTGCATTTTAATGTTACTGTTAATATGTGGTGTATTTTCTGCTTTTTTTTTTTTCTTCGCGTGCATCTTGCAAGGAAGCAACCTGTTTCATACTGTAATACCGGTCCAGCCCAGCAGTTTAATTCTTTTCAACTGACTCGTAAAAGGTTTTTCAACATACAACTCGTTTTAGACAAAACATAAAAATGGAACTAAACAAAATTTTATAGTTGCAGAACTTATGCTACATTCCAGTATAAAAAGAAAAAAAGTCATACAATTCTCGTGTAAGACACAGAAAATTAAGGAAAACAAAAACTATGCTATTATCACAAGGTAAACATTATCTGCGCCTACTGTTTCACTTCAGACGTGATCTAAAACAAAATGAGTCCAGAGATGATGGAACCACCAGATCATGAGGCGGCTCCAAATCAAGAACAAAGAGCTGGCATTCTTTAGAAGGATGACTGACTGTTGTTAGATGATGACATTACGGAAAGAACATCTGTCACAGATGCCATAACACTCAATGCAGCCTTCAAAACGTCCTGAGAACATCCTGGTTTTACAATGGTTCGCACCTGCCAAATGAGAGAGAATATCAATCGGATGCAAAAACATATTATATCAATGAAAACAATGCATGGATAAACAGCAAAGCAGCAGAAACAAGGAGCTTCAGTTCCCACACACAAATTTCCAACCTAATAAAATCCAACTATGTTCTGCTTCTCAAACAAATATAATCAATTAGCATAATTCTACCAATTTCAATCCTCATCAGATAGTTTTGCAATGCAATTATCAATCAGATAGTGATGGTTATTCTATGAAAGAAAAAGCGCAAAGAGATTGAATCCCATTCCACTTATCCCTGCCGCATGTATGAGTGGAGTTTAGTCTATTAACTCCATCAAATGCAAAATATGAAAAGAAGACGTAATGCAGCACCTTATCAAGGTATTCCTGCAGTTTCTTGATACGACCCATGTAATCCTGGTCTTCAACACAGAGAGTTACAGCCTTAGAGTCAGCACCGGGACCATCAAACTGCAGTGGGCCTGGATTTCTGTATACATCTTCTAACAGAAACTTCATTGCGTCTGCTCTCAGCAGCCTAATACCAGGGAAACAATAAATGTGTTTACGCAAAACAAACCAAGCAGAACAGTCATTAGTTCCTGGCGAGGCATTATAAATAGAGACGATCAAAGGTATAATCTCACTCGTATGCTTTTCCTTTCAGATCTACAGAAGCAGGATGAATAGCTGGCTTTCCAATCGAAGAAGCACCAGGACTTTGTGCCCATCGCTTTACTGTCATCATTGCCTGAGATTTTACAGAATAGAAAGGCAAGAAGAATTAGTATTGATACCATGGCAACCATTACCATCCAAAAACCAGCAGGAATGTAGGACTCTAAGCACAATAGATACATGGCACACTTCAAAGAATGAGATGTTTAACTATAGTTAAAGAAAACAATAAGCATCAAAAGGGGTTAAAGATGAGTGGAAGAAAAACACAACTGTAATTGGAGCAGCGCCACAACGCCACTTGTTTACAGGATTTTTCAAGTTGGTTACAGTTGCCATGTAGCCATTCAAACCAGCTGCCAGGATATGGTAGCAGATGTGACCAAGAACCTGCAGAAAGAAATTTCAGCGATAAAATATGGATATACAGTGATTGAAAAATTGGCAAGACTATTAGTTATGTACATAGGCATAGTCACAGTCAAATTTCGATGGCACCGATCCCCTAGCCTGATAACCAAAAAAATGGCAGATGGCATTGAATTTTTTCCCCTTGTATGTGCCTTCTTTCTGCATAAATAACCAAACACCGGGTTATGAAAAAATAAAATGGATAAAAAAAGCTAGTGAGTAACTGCAATATTCTTTCCCATTTCTCAGAAAACTTGATAAGGATGATTATTCAATATTATTCCATCATCCCTTTGCTAGCACTATCTCAAAAGAGTCAGCAAATGCAGATTATCACTGCAGGACTATGAAAATGGTTATAACTAACATGAAAGGGATAATTTCTCATATTTTCTTTCGCTATTGTGCTGAGCCTTCTCAAAATAAAATTATTGATGAAAAGAAGAAGTCTTCAGCATTCATAAAGCACAGGCCATAGTGCAGCTTATATCTACACAACATGCACAAATAGATTATATAGAATGAGAACTCATACCATGCGCTTGTTCATTTCTGTCTCCACCAGATGTGCCAGAAGTTTCTCTGTTTCAATCTATGGAACAAGACAAAAAAATCAGATCAGTTATTTTTCATGAAATAAGTGATATTCCCTTCCCATTTAAATCTTGTAATTCATACCTGAGATAACTGTGCTGAGTCATCTGATTCTGGGAAAAGTAGCAGCTGTGATAATAAATATATTAGAAGGACAAGATCCATCAAAGTTTCAGCTAAAATAATATCTTTCAATGGAATCTTTGCAAGAAATTCAAACCTGCTTCTTAATAAAGGGTGGCAAAAATTCAAACAACGCTGACGCCCATGGTGAGAGTTTAGAGTAAATGTTATCAGGGGTAACACCTTGCCTGAGCAACCCGTGTATTTCCTAAACAGTTTTTTTTGTTTTAGAAAAAAAGGTCAATATGCTCTTCTACTGAAAGCATGTTTAACTTAGAAAGCATGTGTAACACAGAGATGCAGAGATCAAGACAAAGTAACAGAAGATGAAAACAAATATTTGCTTGATAGTACCTTTAAGAGAGCATAGACCTCCGGAATGCTTTCAATGAGCCCCTCTGGCAATAGAACAACACCATGGTACTTTTCTGGTACAATTTAATCAATCAGATTGTACAAACATATGGATCTTCAATCACAATGTAAAAATAAGTTAATTTGATAAAAACCTAATGTAGCACGGGCTTGAAGAGCATCACAAATTTGTTTAGTCAGGTCAAAAAGTGTAAGCTTTGATGCCGCCACCTCCTCACCAAGAATTACCTACAAAAACTCATAAAGGATACTTAGGCATCATAAGTAAATAAAAACACACCAATAGAACAGAATATTCATTGAAACAAATTTTAAAAAAGGTGCCACAATTATACTACGAACCATATTCGGATGAGATTGGAGTGTGCACTCCAAAGCAACATGAGATGCCTTGCGTCCCATGAGACGAATAAAATAATAATACTGAAAAGGAAAAATTTCTGATCAGATAAAGCAAACAAACACATGAACAAATGATACTTCTTGAAGTTCAATGCCATTTTATATTTAGCTATTTCTGTTTCTCAGATAAAGTATTAGTCACAGTAAATAACGAGCTTACTGACATATTTGTGGCGATAAGAAGTTAAACAAATCCCTTACCTTCCCTGCAGAGAGAGCATCAGTACATACATTGCTGATAAGCTGGGAATTGACCTGTATATTAAGAAAGCATAAGTATTATTTTCTTCCAAAAGATTGCAAGGCAATACGTAGTTAAGAAACAATTAACTAAATGGTAACCACTAACCACCAAAGACCGAAGTTTATCAAAATTAATACCTTGCATATCGTGTCAAAACCAACATTAGTTTCTACAAATTGATTCTTGAGGTCTCCGTTCAAAGTAACGGGAACGCCGACAACCTGTTGAGATATGATGAGACATGGTCAAGCAACATTATCGAATAGAAACAGTGATCATATTTTCTTCTAATGTTTCATATAGACATGCTACTTGAGGTTACAGAAATACCTTGGTTGGGCATTTTGCCACAGCAAATGTTTCTGCAAGCTGAGCAGCATCTGTATTCGATGTAACCCCTACAAAAAAACGCCAACGTTCCTTCTTTAGAGAAGGTCTAAACTCCAAAACTAAATACAGTAGAATTTTTCAAGCTTGTTCTCACCTCCAATGATAACAAGACCATCCAATTTCAAATCGTTGCATGCTTTCAAAGCAGCATTGACTTGCTCAGTTGTTCTTATTTGGTCCTTTGTTCGTCCCAACAGATCATATCCACCTAGAGAAAGCGCAAAAAAATGAGTATTATTCAAGTTGAATCCCCACGTGAAAACAGAAGATTAAATTGCATTAACATGATTACACTACGTACCCTGATTTTTGTAGGTAGAGAGAAGATCATCTGTGATTTCGATAGTTTTTTGAGCAAACAAACCTTCGGAGCCACCTGTTGAACACGACGACTCAAAATAAGAAAAAACATACAACATTTTAAAACAGTGATTCAGTTAGAAAATGACAGAAGCGGTTACCAAGAAATCCAAGCAAGACATTGTTAGGATTATGAATTTGGAGGGCATTGTAGAGACCCCAAATGACATTATGGCCACCAGGAGACTGCCTTCCACAGAAGAGAATAGCAACCCTAATAGGGGGATGTTCGGTTATGATGTGAGCATCAGCAACCTTGGCAGTGGCCCTAAGAAAGTGAGCCAAAGGCTGACCGTAAGTATGCGGAAAGGATCGGCTAATTGTATGGGCATCTGCAGGGTCTGCTGCTGTTGTTGTATCTCCAAATTCTACTCTCACAGTTGTTCCCTGCACCATTGCATTTTCACAATAACATTACTCTGTAACCAACAACACTCAAACGCACTTGTAAAACATCTTCTTTTAAGAGCAAACTGATCAAAGTTAATCGAAATAACAAACTCAACATAACTCATGCAGAAAACAATTACACATAAAAAAAGAGGTGAAAAGAGAAGAGGAAATAAAATGAAAACTTGAAGTCAAGGAGGGAGCTAGGGGAGATAAAGAGATCTAAGTTTCTGAAGGTCTGAGTGTTGGCGAGGAATGCCAAAATCGGAATCCATAGAGTGGAAGCTAGTGTGTAAATGTAAAATGTGACGCTCAAAATTTAACTATCACCTTAAATAATTAATTTCTTTTACTTTAAGATAACAATTAAATATTGAACATCAAAAGTTTAGAAAAATAATTTTTGAAAATATAAACATACAATAAAACATTTATATGGAATTTACATACATTCATCCTTCATAATTAAACACATGTTTCAAAAATTAACCCCCTCATGCAAATACATTTTCCAAATACATATGAACAACCGGGAGAAAAACAGGAGAGAGAAAATATCCAGTGCACCACCCACCTTTTCTTTAAGTCCGTACTGTGAGGTAAATGTTCCAAAACTCCTCGTCTTTTAATCCAAAACTTTACCTACGAAATCTGCCCGGACGAGGCAGGGTTTTAAAATTTCCGTGAGTTACGAAAACTTAGTAAATAATATTTCCTTAAGAAGGACAACAATCTACTCAATAAAATCTTTATAAAAATAAAGACAAGTGAACAATCAATAAAATGTCAAACATAAGACATTTCAATTCAATTTTATTCTTAACATGCGTATACAACTTAACTTTGGATAACTATTCCAGATAAATTATTAAATTTCAAAACAATTTGTACTATTTATATAAGTGTCATTTTATATCATAAGAATAATCAATGAAGTCAATATATTCATATTCAAGCAATCAAAATCATTTAGACTCAAAATAGTTAAATTTTTGTATGTTGTGAATAGTGCTGTGAATAGTGTCAAATGGGTTGACAAACCGTTTAGACAAACCGTTCGCCAAACCATTCGACTATTTTGGAATGTCTGAAAATTGAAACGGTTTGGCGAACGGGCTTCCCAGGCCGTTCCCCAAACCGTTCTGACCTTTTGGAATCAGCAATTTACACCAAAACACTTAAATTTTTATATCAAATCAAATTTTAACTTAATTCATAACATTATATCAAATCAAACACATATTCCAACCCTTCAATACTCATACCAATTTAAAAACACATTTAAAACATAACTATAACAACCTTATAAACATTTCCTCAATCTCAACAAAAACATATTTCATCAACCACATTCTTCACATAGTCATTCTATCTTTCATATCACAATTCCTCACCAATTCATTCAATTCAATCACATTTATATATATATATATATATATATAATCTCACATCATCTTCACATTCACATATTCATACCATATATGCACATTATACTATGATCATGTGGCCTATAAATGCACTTTATGTGCTTGTTCACATTTCACTTGATTTTTATAAATTATGCCCACATTGTAAATAAATCATGATCCCAACTTAACAAATTCTCAATACATGAAATAATCACCATTCCAATCAACACAATTTCTATCATCATTTCTTACAACCAAACCCATTCAAAATCATAATTCAACCCCAACTTCATATCAACATACAATATTTCAAATTTTCAAGCAAGCACCATTTTAAAATCACATATCATATACATTCTCAATATTCATACCAAAGTGAATTGCATAAACACATTATGATATGCTCATATGATGTGGCCATTTCACTTGATTTTTATATAAAAGTCTGTAAGATCCCCAACCCAATCTCCTGAGCACAAGTAGGTTGTTGATATATCTTTAGAGGTTAACTTAAGACATGTGATATACTCTTTATGCCCATATTTGGCTATATACGACGTTTGCTAACAGACCCTTAGGTCGGGAGTATCATGGTTTACCGATAATATCAAAATATCAAAATATGCCCACATTGGTCAAGACACATTTATATACACGTATGTATACAAAATATCCACTGTGCCCGGATCAGTATGTTTTATATACTATCCGAAATATTGTCCTTTAAGCACTAATTCGCAGTATGGCACATGCACAAACCTGCATTCAAAACCACTCCCTCGTCATTTTATCACTTAGATTCTCTATAATTTAATGTGACTCATTTTCACTAAGAACCTAAGTGTATGAATGGTATGTACAATGTATGTCGACCAAATACCAACCATTATTCAACAACATATAAACCATATGCCAACCATTTTACCAATAACATAAACACCACATATCAATATTTATTCAACAACATGTCAATATTAAAACATTCAACTTTTACTATTTATACATATTTTCTGTTCATTTATACGTATTTACTATTCTTTTATATGTATATACTATTTCTTTACTATTTATTTCATATACAGTTCAATAACAAATAACGTGTGAAAAACTTATACTAAAAATTACATCAGGTAAATTCTCAGGTAAGTGGTAAAGACACACTCGGTCTTAGTTAAGAACCAATTTCCTTAGGCTCTTATCGCCTTTTTTACAG
>CANYCX011379261.1:0-15831 GCA_948193385.1 Breynia disticha f. nivosa | reverse complement strand
AAATATATTTATGCAAAGCATAAATATTCAATCATAAAATCAGAATTTATTCCCTCTAAATCATACCCAAATCAACCATAAATAAACCATAAGTAAACCTTTTACTTATGACATTTCCACCACTTAATTATCCAAAATATTCACTCAATGTATAGATCATATTTTCCAGCAACCTTCTCCAACATTTCAGAATTAATTTAAATTCTCAAACTTCATCAAATCAGCAATATAAACCATAAATCAACTATAAATAAACCTTACCTCCTTTGAATATCCAACTTCCAACAATTTTTCCACCAAATTTCCTCTCACAAAATTCCAGAAAATTCTCCAGCACCACCCTTCACTCCAGATGTGTTTTCTCAGATTTATCCTCTGGTTAAACCCTTATAAAGTTAGATCTAGCTCTACTTTAGACTTAATTATACTTAAATGGGTATAATTATGTCCCCCTTTATTTTTTTCTGGCATTTTACAAAGTACGCGGGGTGGTCGCCGACTACGCGCATTCGCTACGAAACCGCGTTCTTTTGTGCCGACACCGCGTTCTTTCTAATTTCCAGAAAAAAAAGTTTTATTCATTTATTCATTTCATTTTTCAATTCTTTTTCATATCAACCTTTTATCAACCTCATTTCAACCATATTTTATTATTATTATTTCAATAATTTTAACGTTATTTATTATCGAGAAAATTTTTTTGGGGCGTTACAGTTTGACTATATTATATGGAGTTTACTGATGCATTTTACCTTAAAAATGGCAGAAAAATGTGTTGGTTTGACTGTCACAGAAAATTTTTACTGCTGGAACATCGTTTAAGGAATAATAGAAATGAATTTCGGAAAGGGAGGAGAGTGCTAACAGAAACTGCACCTCTTATTCGTAATGGTCACGAAGTGTTACGACAAATCAAAACAATGAGATTGATGAAAATAACTGATGATAGCACAGAGGATCATAACGCACGAGTGAGTATAGATTCGGGATGAAAAAAAAAAGTATTTTTGGGGAACTTCTATATTGGGAGACTTTGCTGATTAGACATAATTTGAATGTTATGCATATTGAGAAAAATCTTTTTGACAATATTTTCCACACTGTTGTTGATGGTCCTGGGAAATTGAAAGATAATCTAAAGGAAAGATTAGACATATGTGAGTTTTGCAGAAGGCCTGAGTTAGAGCTTGACAAAACTGACACAAAATATAGAAAGACCAGATATTCACTAAATCAGAAAGAGAAGAGAATATTGTTTGATTCGATTAGATCAGTGAAATTTCCTGATGATTATGCTTCCAATTTGAGCCGCTGCATAGATTTACAAAAGCTACGAATTTTTGAAATAAAAAGTCATGACTGTCATGTATTCATGCAAAGATTGATGTCTGTTGTTTTTCGTGTGTTTCTGCATAACAAATACTGGGAGTCAATTGCACAGCTGAGTGCATTCTTTAAGGATTTTACGTGCTACGAGTTAAATGAACAAAGAGTAAGATGTTTACATGTGGAAATACCAATCATATTATGTAAGCTTGAGCTAATATTTCCACCCAACTTGTTTGATTCAATGGAGCATTTGTTAATTCATTTACCCATGGAAACAGCTTTGTGCGGCCCTATTCAATATAGATGGATGTATCCATTTGAGAGGTATGTTCATTTTCTAGAACGTGTATATAAATATAATGTTTACGTATATGTTATTTCATTATTGTATTAAAATTATTGTTTGTATTTTTAGGTTTCTATGCAGGTTGAAAAATTCTGTTGGTAATAAAGCTCGTGTTGAAGGTTCAATATGTAGCGCATACATTGTGCAAGAGACATCAACTTTTTGCTCTTATTATTTCAATAATCACGAAGTGAATAAGCGAATGAATCGTAACGATGTGGCTGACGACGTCAAAGAAGGCTGATCGGACAATTTAACTATTTTCACGTATCCTGGGCGTACATCAAGCAGATCCGTTCGAAGACGTTTAACTGATGAGAAGTACCATTTGATTCAAACTCACGTGTTATTGAAGTGCGAAGAAATTGAGCCTTTTGATGAGTAAGTTCATGATTTTTGTCTATTGATCATATTTTATTTACATTCTCCATCATAATATATAAATATATATAACTTGAAGTTGTTTGTAATTCATATATATGTAGGTATTTTTTGACACAATTGTAAGGCCCGCATGTACAAACATCACCGAAGAAGATGAACAAATTATTTTGGACACATAGTTTCATCAATAGATACACGTCTTTGTAAGAAATATTTATAATATATATGCTCATTATATTCTAATTATTAATTATACACATATATATTTGTAATGTTTAATTTGTCCAGGTCGACAACCCAACAGCACAAACTATAGCAAGTCGTCATATTAAAGCATTAGCCCGAGGATCGGCTCGGATTATGCAAACATTTCCTTCCTACATTGTTAATGAATATCGATTTCATACTAAAACACATTCAGCAACAAGATCAACGACAATATTGGAATTTGTGATATGGGAAAGACTTTTGAAAGTGATGAAGAGGATTACTATGGCGTGTTAGACGAAATAATTGAGCTTAATTACGTCTCGCCAACATTGAAGCACGCAATTATCTTCAATTGCACATGGTTTGACACGACTCACCGTAGAGGAACCCGTATACATCCGCTCAATAAAGGTGCTGACGTAAACATGCATAAAAAATGCTGACTAAAGACAGATACATTTTTGCGCACCAAGCAACACAAGTATATTTCCTTGAGTATCTCAGAGTCAGACATGCTGATTATGATTGAATAGCAGTGTGTAAGGTCAAATTATGCATTTGGTCCGTAGAAGAAGATAATGACAACAACAATCGCCGCATCATCGTTCATGAAGCGTTCCAACAAGACAATGGAGCACCTCGAGTTATTGATGATCCTTATGATTTTGACAATCTTCCACCTTGACATGACCCAACTAAAACAATCATTGTCACAGATAATGCTACTGAAGATTCAAGCAGCGAAACAACTCCGGAAGAAAAATTTGACAGCGATTAAAACTCTGAGGATGATGAGGAATAAATTTGAGGAATATTAATTATTAAAAAAATATCTATATTAATTATTAAAAAAAAAGAATATTAGCGTCCACGTAGACACTAATTAGCGTCCGCGTGGACGCTAACTTTTTTGCACGGGATGCTGATAAGCGTCCAATTGGACGCTAATCAGCGTCCACGTGGACACTGATTAAAAAAATGGGTGCCAAAACTTTGCACCCAAGACGATACACATGGACGCAAAAAAATTCTCCTCTATAAAAACGCTGAACTTTCTCTCTCCTCTCAATTTTTACTTCAAACTCACTTTTAACTTTCGAATTCTCTCCTCCGGCTTTGGCGTAAAGCAATTTTTTTTACTTTACATTAAAGTAGTCTATATTATTATATTGTTGTTATTATTTAATTGTTTTACATATAAATTAGGATTAGTTTAGGAAATTACATTAGTTCAGTGATTTATATTATATTTTATGTATTGTAGTTTAGTGAATTACATTAGACTTAGTGTATTGCTTAGTATTGTTTTGTAAATTAAATTATTTGTTGGCTAATTGAAATAATTTTTGAGAATTAAATTAATTTTTTAAAATTTTTAGTATGTCTGGTCGTAGAGCTACTGGTCATGGTAGGCAGGGTGCACGTCCCCACGAGGTTCGGATCCTCCTGCACCTTCGCAATGGTCACAACCTGCTCCTACCCCATCTCGCCCCACGCAGTCTTCTCTGGTTCTTGCGCCTGTCCCTCACACATCTCTCAATCCTTCCCACTTTTTCCCGACCCTGTCTATAGTGCCTCAAATGGCGCCTCCTCACTCTTTTCCAATCCCATCCCACTTTTCCCCCACCCCATCTTCAATGCCTCTGACAGCACCTCCTCACACTTCTCTCGGCTCGGCACATTGACATCGCCTTCCTCTTTTGTGCCACCAATGGCGGCATCCGTAGATTCAGATTTTGATTTTACGAATGATGATTTCGACATTGACGTCACCGCCGCATATTTTGGATTTTCAGATTCCGCTCCTCTCTCTCCTACCCCAGTCGTGCCCTCCTCCTGCACGACATGATCACGAGGCGTCTATTTCCACTGGCCATCCTGCACATCGACCTTCGTAGTCATGAGGTTTTGATCCCGATGTCATCTTCCATTTGACGCGTCGTAGGGATGGAAGGTAAGTAATTTGAATAGTATTATATATTTTAAAAAAATTTCACTATTAATTAATTAATTTTGTTTTAAATAATTATTCAAACCACTGTATATTGGACCCTCACACCGATATCAGCAGATATTCCACACGGATCATCACGTCATCCCTCGATCCGACAGCTTAGAAATTTAAAGAGGCTAGCTCGAAAAGCAAAAAGTGCTGGTTCGAAGCTTAGAATGTAAAATATTAAGTTTTAACTTTAATTATAAAATTACTAAGTTTATTTTTTTTCATTTAATAATTTAATTAAAATTGTAGTGCAATTTCCACTGGGACCCTGCAACTTTGGAAATGACTGAAGATGAAGTCAAGAAACAATGGAAAAGGCAGGTTGCCCGTATATATGACGATATTATTCAGAGAGCCCAAACATCAAAGAGACAGTCAGCTTGGATTGATTCATCTACTTGAGACTTGTGGATGACAGTTTGGTCGACGCCAGAGTATCAAGCCAAGTCAGCTAAACAAAAGGCAAATCGTCTTTCGCTGCCAGCCTTGCACACTGGGGGTTGATTACACACGGAGAGCACCGCCGAAGGCTGGTACATAAATGTTACTTTATATTTTTATTTAGTTTACTGGCTATAATTAATTCAAATTATTATAATTTATAACAATTTTTTTATAATTTATAAACTTTTAGGAGGCCCAACTGGAACGACATGTTTATCCCCACAAGGTTTTTGTGCAGACACATACATACCACAGGGATCCGACCAGGTTCGTTGACGAGAGGTCGGCGGAGGTTCATGTAAGGTTCATGTGAGTTATATTTCACATTCTTTTTTTTTAAATTTTCATTCATTTTAGATTTTTTATTTATAACTTTAATTTTGTGCAGACACATACATACCACAGGGCCCCGATGGGTCAGTTTTCGGTGTTGGCGATGCTGTTGCACATTATTTGCCAGAGAATCACAAATCCTTGCTCAGACGCCTTGCGTTCGATGAAGCACAGTCGAGGTAACCAACAGTTGCGTTCTCGGGTAGCGACGCTAGAGGAGCGGGTGGCAGAGATGCCCCGCCAGATGCAACTATTCTTCGTTCGGCCGACCACCCACATTTGATAATGCACCTACTTCCCCACGGCCACCTCCACCACCGCCTCTGCCCACTGCTTAGATTTTAGCTTTATTTTATGTATTTTTTTATTAATGTGCGAATATTATACAATATTTTTATTTTATATGTATTTTATTTTATTGTTTCATTTTTTAATAATATTTTAAAATTTTCATTTTAAATACTAATTTTATATTCATATTTTTAATTGAAAATTAATAATAAATTTAAATTAATAAATAAATTTAAAAATATATTTAATTTATTTTTTAATAATTTTTTTAATATTTTAGCGTTCACATGAACACTAGTTTTGCATCCACGTGGACGCTGAACATTTAGCCTCCACGTGGACGCTAATTAGCGTCCATGTTGACGCTAATGAATTTAGTGTCAACGACTTTTGCGTCCAAATTTTGGACGCAAAATTTGATCTACCTTTTAGCGACCAAAAAGTTGGTCGCAAATTTCGTTAAATTTTGTAGTATAATTGGTACAGTCAAAAGCATAACGTCAATATTATTTTGGAATATGAGCAGTATGCATCACAGAAAGAGTTGTTTCAATAAGGTGACAATGTATTCGCTCAACATAGTCGTTTTGTTCTGATGTGTGCAGACAATAACTTCTTTGTGCAATACCATTTATTGGAGAAAGACCTCAGACATCACTACAGATCAATTCAAGAGGCCGATTGACCTTAAATTGTGAGATAAAAAAATGGCAGTTTGTGTATTTTACTAAGACTACAGACATGACATAAACTGGGCAGTTTGAAAAGAGAAAAACACAAATTATTATCTTTAATGACACGATAAAGAATACAGGAATTGGCATGTCCCAGACGATAATGCCAAGTAGATGTAGTAACAACAGCGTGGGCAATTATTTGTTCACAAGGATAGGGATGTAGAGACAAACGATACAATCCATCTTTATTCTCCCCTTAACAAAGAATTTTTCCTGTGTTCAAAGCCTTAATAGAAAAACAATCGGAGAAAAATTCTATAGAAATTGGATTATCCATGGTAAGAGAATGAACAGAAAGCAAATTATGAAATATGTCATGCACATGAAAAATTATATTGAAATAAAGTGAAGAGTTATTAGATGCCATAAGAGAATAAGCAACACTAGAGATTGACATAACATTACCATCTCCAATAGTGACCTCATCTGGACCGGCGTATTTAGAGTGAATAGCTAGGTTGTCAAGATCTGATGTTAAGTGATGAGACACTCCAAAATCCACAACCCATGTTTGAGAGGAAGAGGTTGAAGTAGTAAGGGCAATATTGCAAGATGGTTTGGCAGAGGCTAGATTGGATGGATGATATGGATATTGGCAACTGTAATGACCAAAACCCCAACATGTGTGGTAGAGGATGTTGTGATTGAGTAAAGGTGGTTGTGAGCACCCTGAAGTAGGAGCATTGAGCCCTCATCCATGTCCATGATTAGAGCGACCACCATGAGATGTTGAGAGTAGTTGTTCACCACGTTGAAGTTGAAGTTTTTCAATGATAAAAAGACGATAACGGTCATCATAAGAAATAGGCAAGTCGTGCATCAAGAGCACACACAAATCGTCAGAAAGCAAGACTGAGTGTAATGTTCTCACCCTAAATCCTATCATTAAGTAAAATAAGTATAATAATTAATATGATTAGGAGATAATTAGAGAATTTAATAAAGAAAAGAGGTAAAACATAAGTTAAATAATAATATTAAACAAGTAAGAGTCATACGGGTTAAGGTTACAAAAAAAAGTTTTGAAGTGAAATCAGTGAGAAAATAGAGGCACAGCAAGGTGTGCTGGTAACATGAGCGTTGTGCTCCTGGAAAAGTATATGAGCACGATCATGCTAAAAAATGAGCTGAAATACTGATACAGTTGTTCTGGCATCAGCATAGGTCGTGTTGAGGTGCTGAAAATCTAGAAACGTTGGAAAATTGGAGCCAGATGTGTAGGATTTAAATTGGTACGTGCCGTGTTGATGTTGGCACGGTCGTGTTAGTCATTAAAAGTGTATATAAGCTATTTTTCAGCAGAAAATAGGCACGCAAACAGAACAAAAGGCTGAGGAAAGCGAGAGAGAGTCGGGGATGGAGAGAAAAAGAAGATTTGAGCCTGGAAACAGATATTATATATAGAATTAATCGTAGAATCGAGTGAGGAATCATCTGGCATAATTATAACATAAAAGTTCTGATATAATAGTAAATATTTATGAAGTTTTCATATATGAGAATTACAAAAAAGTTAGTTTAAATTAAGAATTATTATAGATTATCAATATAGGAAGTAAATATGATTGAAATGGAAGCATGCATCGTAATTTATTGTTATATTGGGTTTTATAGAGGATTTTGTATATGTTTATATAGGTCGATAGGCTAGATGGTCAGGGAAGGATCAAAGCACGCAGAAGTTCGAGTATTTCATTTAGCAGGTGAGTAGTCTAACTCACTTAAAATATAAGTTAATATGCAATTTAGAACCGATATTATATGACTGCTTGATATGAAATATTATCGTAATAAATGGTAACCTATGGAAATGGTATAAAAATGGAAACAAATGCATTTATATAATCGAAATGTGAACATGTACATACGAAATGAAAATACAAACAGGTACGTTACATTTATATCACATTTATACGATTGCATGATATCAATATACGATTATTGCATTGATTGTGTTGGTGATGATATGGTGTAGATATGGTATTGGTGAGGTGATAGTTTGGTGATATATATGATCGATCATATTGTAGAGGAAGTATATTATCGTAGAAGAAGATTGTTACTGGAGACGAAGATTGTTACTGGAGACGAAACAGATGATTGCATGTATATATGACATATGATAGTCATAGATTGGTACAGATGTTTGGTTATTGTGATTACTGTTACTGATATATATATATATATATATATATATATATATATATATATATATATATATATGGATTTGGTGTTTACTTCTGATTAGTATGAGTGATTGAGGTGTATGTTGATAGAATAGATTGATAATTGCCTGAGAATATATGAATTGGTTCTCAATGTTTTTACAGGGATATGATTGTTTGAGTATATGACAGGTTACATCTGTTACGCACAAGGTCTACTTTAATGTATGAACTTTGTGTTATACAGAATAGAGAGCATATTAGATCAACACAATGCTTAACTCATGGGTGTGTTGACTAAGACGATCTGTATTCTGATAGATTATCCGATTAAGCTGTAAACTGAATATACATAATTAAATAGAGTAACCGATTGGAAAGGAAATAAAGACAAAGAGAAGACAAATGGTCGAAAAAGGTTACAAGTATATGTTGTAATACGTATTGAGTTAGTTAGCATAGGATGTTTTACCGAGACCATCAGTAATAAATGTAACAAGATCATCATCAGAAATAGGACTATGTAACGCAGCCAGTTAATCAGAGAAAGCCTTGGCACGTTGCATATATGTTGTAACAGAATCATTATCCTTGTGAATATTGAAGAGTTGAGATGTTAAAGTGCGTATCTGAGCCTTGGATCTAGAAGCATAAGTTGTAGATAGTTTTTGCCAAGCTGCAAAGGCAGTGTCAGCACCAACAATCTGAGAGACGAGTGTTTCAAAAACTAAGCAAACAATCCAACTTAGGACCAGTTGGTCCTTCTTCGTCCAGCAAGAAAATTCAGTATTTAAATCATCGTCAATGAATTCAGATGAAGCAGTAGAGGAGTCATCAATGTGACCAAGCAAATCATAGACATGAAGGAGTGGAAGAAGCTGTGCTTTCCAGAGGAGGTAATTCGTGGAAGTTAGCTTGATAGGAAGTGTAACATTTGAGATAATGAAAGAAGTAGATGAGATAGGAACAATATCAGTATGTGCAGTCATGTGAAAGAGAGAAGAAAAGAAACTCAGTGTTGTGATGTGGAGCTTTGATACCATATGAGTGTAAAATGTATCGATTAATATTGCTGTTGTTGGTACAAATTATATAAGGTTTACAGGATATAAGTGGTTACAACTATAAGTACAAAATATGAATTACAAACATATAGATGAGATGAGGTTGTTAAGAGTTTGTATTCATATCATTCTTATCAAAAATAATATACAATGATTCACATTACAATCAATTTTTTTTAGAAAGCAATCTCAATCTTTCCCCTAATTTTTTTATCGTAAAATAACCTTGGGAAAGTATTTTCCAGTGCCGAACATCTATGAAACCAACTTAAAATTTGATTATATCTACGTTCCGATATTTGATTCGTAGATTTAATATTCAACAACATTGTAACCGCTGCTAATTGTGTTACATCACAACCTTCATACTGCGGTCTACTTGTCGATCTTAACATGTCATAAATTTTGTATGCTTCTGGGTATGGTTCTTGAGGAATTGTAAAATTCCCTTCATTTCGGTATTTGAACACACCTTTATAAACACCAACAAATACCATTTAAGCAACTTGATCAAAATTAGCAGGATCAAATATATTGTATTCTTGATACGATCGTCGCAAACAAACTCGTCCCCTCGTATTGGACAAATTCTTCCATTAGTGCATTAAATTGTTCAATAATTTCTCCTTGATATCTCCAAAGAAAATATTTCGAAATAAAACCTCTCACGTTTAAATGTTACGATGAGTTCTAGATTTATAAGAGTATATATAGTAAATATTTCCGACGAAATTCAATGCAAATTAGCTACGGTATTCGTAGGAAATTTTCTGTCAAAATTTTTCAACGAATTTTGTCGCTAATTTCCGACGAAATTCGTCTGTAAGAACTCACATGTTTTTTTGTCAACGAAATTATTCAGTCGCCTACATTATATTTCCGACAAATTTGTTGGTTTTATTTTTTCTTACGAAATTCGTCGGAAATTGAAGTATATTGTGAATAATTCATTGAAATAATTTAATAATGAAATTTTTTTAAAATTAAAATAAATGAATATTAAATTATAATTGAACATTGTAATTTAGTTTTAATATATTTATATAGATGGTTAAACAAGAATTGTAAAATATTAAGTTATTCTTATTAGAATGTAAATATAATGATTAGCTCTTAATAAAGTCTATAAAGTAAGGAGTATTAGATGTTGAATTAGCTTGGCGGGCCATTAAAAAAGAATCCCCTCATTGTCGTTCTTAATTAGAACAAAAAAAAGGAGATTTCTCGTTTCTTTTGCGTTGTTTGAGAAGAGATTACTGGGTAACTGAAAGGAAATGCAGGAAATATCATCAACGAGGATAAATCAGGAGCAGCATTCAGATTTGTAGAGTAGCTTCAAATTTAATGCAACTCAAGTTCACACTGTTTGAAATTAAGCAGAATTCATAAACTTCTTCATCATCATTCTCATTCTTCCGCAATTGATTTTCATTCAATCAGTCCTCAATGATTTGGAGAAAAGATCATACTATTGCATTGCAATATCATACATGACAGGAAATACAGAAGGCAAACCACAGTCCAGTCCACCAAGCAATGTAGTGACAACTAACCATCGCAACTGAATTGTAGAACAGACAGGTTAACAAGAGACCTCTCTAGAAATGGAAATAAATTATCGTCGGTTTGCAGATTGCCATATTATATTTGAAGACTTTTTTCAAGAGAAGTATACTAACTCTTCAAAATCTGAGACAAATTCAAACCTCAGGTCAGGAAGTTCTGGACCATGTTGCATTTCTTGATGGTCTTCAAGAATTTAATGGTCTTCAAGAATTTAATGGTCCGTTACTGCTGCTGTTGTTGTTGGCATATTTGAAAACAGAAAGCAAATACCCCATAGTCCGTGATCCCACAGGTTGGGAAATCTCCCTTTCCCGTTTGTGTAAAACTCTGAGAAACTCATCCGAGCTTAAATTTCCATCAAGATTTGTGTCAAACACGTGGAAAATTATGTCAATCACATTGTCGGTCAGTGAAATGCCACAAACCTGAAATTGCACGAATATTTTTTGTAATTAGATAATTTGGAGCAGAGTTAACATAAAATAACAGAAGCTATCTCTCAAAGAACTTCAATAAATATTTTTTTTGTAACATTTGTATTTACAGACTTTAGTAAGTCTGCATAGTAATACACAAGGCTCAGTCACTTACATGGGTCGCAGCTCTTTTGAAATCCTCCCTAGTTAACAAGCCATTCATTTCACCGTAACTAAAAAGGGCCAAAGAAAACGGTAACAACTTCTTCCGTAACTCCGAAAAGTTCTTGAATTCATCAAATGTTATGCGTATGTCCTTCAGATGTGCTTCACGGTCTAATTTATCAACACGATCAAGCAACTTGTCTAAATGATTCATGTCAGCGGAAGCCACCATGGACAACGCAAAATCTTTAGCAGATATATTTTGTCGTTTTTTGTAGTCATAATGTGCAAACTCCAATCGCACCATCTGCAAAATCATGAGATCTATGAGTTTTGGGATGACAGTGTTACTCTGCTAAACAAATTCTCTAGGAATGTAGAATTTAAATATATCGTATTTGTCATACAAACATGCAACTATTAATCTCTTCCGCCAGAGTTTCTGACTAGCCTTCAACATTAAACTTAACCACAGATGCAATGCACTGTACAGAAATACGTGTGCTTAAATGTATTTTCAACTACAAATGCTCACAGATTGTAAATGATGCCATGTACACAAGAGTTTTCTACGCCTTACACAGTTAATGTTCATATCTGACACAACTTCAACATTGGCCAGTCGGCTGCCAGTAGTTTGAAGCCAAAGGAATAATATCCAAATTGTATCATGCCAAGAAGTTCACACAAGATGTTGACTGCAATATACACCAGCAGAAGGCCACAATATAACAACAGAGAATAACATGCAGCATTTTATCGCCTATGAAATAACATTTTGATCAGTCAGTCGGTACTTTTACCTCATCATGCAAATCCCTCAAAAAATTTACGAACTTATCGTGATGAAGACGTCCGTTCCCATTTTTGCCAAAAAAGTACTCCAGCAAACCACCATTCTCAACAGAACCATGGACCTTCAACCCCGTTCTAAGTCCATCCCTATGAACAGCCCCTTGTCTATTGTGTGCTCGCATCAATGCCATCACTTTCTTAAACTCTTCCTTATCTATCTCCCTACACAAACCAAAGTAACACAACCATTAAACAACCCACAATCCTACACACCAACACCACAACAAAACTTCCAATAAACCCACCCATTATTGTCAACGTCAAACATCTTGAAAGCCACAGAAAAACTGGATTCTGGTATACTAAGCAGCGTCACGAAAAAGATGTACCTATCAAAAACACCACATACAACACATATAAAATCCCAATTCCCTACTCTCATCGACAAAATCAAAAACAACTGAATGACAACAATGGCACTAACTCTTTGAAAGATATAAGTCCATCATTATTAACATCGAAAAGCATAAAAAACTGAGAAGGAGGGCAGCGTAACGTGCCAGGACTCCTCTCCCCTTCCAAAAACCCATCTCTAACAAGATGAGACTCACTTGGAGGGAACACTGGAGCCACTGCACGCATCAAATCAGCTGGTTTCATAAGCAATTCGCCATCATTAGCCCGAAACGATGCGAAGTACTCGAATACCTTCTCCGGAGGGCTCATCAGCCTTATTCTCTTCTCGTAATTGAAGAAAACCTTCCTCCTATACGCATCTGCATCAAAAAATGTATAGTTCATTAACATATTCCACAAAATTTACGAAACGACGCTGTTTCAATGAAGTTGATCAAAACATTATACTTACTTTACCTCCTTGATGACTCGGAAATCCATCACATAAAATTTTCAGTAAAACGACGTCATTTCAATTACAATAATCATAAATTATTAATGTATTTACCTCCGAAGAGGAACTTAGAGGAGTAATCAGGCAAGGAGAGTTTGCGGAACGAAGAAGCTAAACTCAGATCGTCGACCGAGTCCGTGTCAGTAAAAAACAGTGATGTAGCGGATTCTGATTGGACAGAGTAGAAGAGAAGGCCAACGGCGGAACAGGCAGCGACTGAGGAGATGAATTTGAAGAATCGAGGGCGATTATTGTGGGGGGTGGCGGTGGTGGTGGAGTGGTGGCGGGTATGGAAGCGTTGGATTGTGCGGAGAGGAAACGTGGATCGTCGGAGAGAGGAGAGAGTAGACATCACGATTGAGTGTGTTGACTTTGTTTTACAATATACGAGAAAGATTTTGTATTTAACGTATTGTGATCTAAGAAAACGATGTCGTTTGTGTCGGCATCAATCTAGAAATGGTTATGGTGCGATCAATTTGGTGCTTTCAAATTCAATCCCCAACACATATCTAAATATTTATACACAAAAATCTTAGTTTAAGTTGAAGAAATTAGTGTAGAAATGAAAGAGATGAGTTAGTTGTGAAGACCAAGTTTAGGGAGACAGTTAATGAAAACAGAGAAGCATGGTTAATTTTGCAAGGCCACAATATAGGCAGGTCAGGTGGATAGCAATGGAATCAGTCTTTTAATGGATAATAGCACTTAATTATAGAAAAATACAACTTTTTTTAAAAAAAATCAATTATAGAAGAAAAATTTTAAAAAAAATGAAAAGATATAGAGGACCTGAAACAGTTTTTTTTTTAAATTAAATAATTTTAGCTGTTAAATATTTTTTTTAAATTAACCTTTTTTGTACTATGATTATATTTATATGTGCAAATTATTTTTGTACTATAATTATTATTTAAATACTATTATACTAAATTAATATTAATAATTCTAATTTTTATGTCATTAAAATTAAATTATTTGATTAATTTTGTAAGTTTTTTTTGGCATGTTAGTCTTTATCGGGAAAATTAAAGAAACCTTATACATTATTTTTGAATCTATCCTTCCAAAACAGATTCATCAAAAATGAAAACACCCATT
Organism: Breynia disticha f. nivosa; assembly: GCA_948193385.1. Classification (NCBI taxonomy): domain Eukaryota; kingdom Viridiplantae; phylum Streptophyta; class Magnoliopsida; order Malpighiales; family Phyllanthaceae; genus Breynia; species Breynia disticha. The sequence goes on along the minus strand of CANYCX011379261.1, from coordinate 1,573 downwards.
GAACAACATTATCAATCGAGAGAAAAACGAAACCCACAATCAAAATGAAAAAAAAAAACTCAATCAACACAATTATTAATTGCAGAAATCAAAAAACAATCCAAAGTTTTTTTATTCAAAAATCAAAGAAAATCGATAATAAATCATGTTTGAAGAAATCAACTAGTGTGTTTCAACCCAGGTATGAAATCAAGTGAAATCATTCTTATTGATTGCAGTTTTAAGTCAATTTTTTATCAAAATTCTATAATCCCACAATTTTTTGGAATTTCACGACAGAGATGAAATCTTAAAGTTTTTGTTCTCCGAAGTTCACATAAACATATACATGTATTTGATCACACGTTCTAAGGTTCACAGAAATTCACATGCACAAGTTCACATAACATATAATTAACTTAAACACATGTTTTAAAATTCACAGAGGTTCACATGCACAAGTTCATAAAAAAAACTCAATTACTTCACATTCGTTCTAAGGTTCACAATTGTTCACATGCTCACGTTAAAAAAACTCCATTTAAACACTTGTTCTAAGGTTCACAAAGGTTCACAAGTTCAAGTTCACAAAACATATAATCCACTTAACGCATGTTTTAAGGTTCACATAGGTTCACATGATCAAGTTCAAAAAGAAAAAATTTCACATATGATTGAAACAAAAGTTCACATATGATTGAAAAAGGATACTTCAGAACAAGTATAGGATGTTCACATAGGTTCGCATGCACGGAGTTCACATATATGTCCACGAACACTTCATCACAAACTACTATAGTTTAGATAAGTTCACATGCACAGGCTGACATATGTGTTTACGGACACTTCATCACAAGAATCGGAAGTTCACAAATGTTCACATGCATAATATAACATGAAAGGGCGCGCATTTAATGCAGCAGTATCTTTTAATTTCAAATTTCAACATGTGAGATATAGTTTGGCTAAAAGTGTAATATATAAACAGTAAAATAACATAATAATAAAATCAATTTAAACTATACCCATAACCTCAATAACCAAACGTGCAGTGTCAAAACTCAAAAGGCAAACTTAAAAAGTTGCACCGGGGGTAATTACCTAAACTTATGGGCTATGTAACAAGCTTTCAGGCCCAGATTACACGATACATCCATTTTTGTAACACCCCGAAAATTCGTCTAGCCTAAATTGAGAGAATAATGTTACAATTTAGGAACATGTAAAGATAATGAGTTTAATTATGTGACTAATGTAAATGATGCTAAAATGGATGTTAATGGATGTTGATTTAGTGGAAAAGATGTTTATTCAGGTTGGAGAATGTGTGTATAGGAGTGTACGATCATCGGGAATCGAAAAGAGTAAAAAATGGCTAAGTAGTGCAGATTTGACCATGGTAACGTTCATTATGAGCATGGGTAATGAACCTTACCATGAGTAACGTTCATTAGGCTCAGGCATAATGAACGTTACACCTTGTTGAACCCCAGAAAATCTGCACTTGAATAATGAACGTTACGGGCAGCGTAATGAACGTTATCGGGGGTCTGGACAGGTCATTAAGTAGGCCGAGAACACTTCATTCGGGACA
>CANYCX011379183.1:0-11970 GCA_948193385.1 Breynia disticha f. nivosa | reverse complement strand
GGTTCAAAAGCAGCAGCCTTTGATTTTCACTTAGATTTAGAAGACTTAGCAAGTGAGTCAACAACCTCAGCATCAGGTTGAGAAATGCCTTGACCATGCTCAGATGTCTTCACTCCAGATTTTGAAGTAATAATCTTCAATCAAGCTTGAGAGTTTTGTTTTTTGGGAGGAGCTTAATCAATACTCCCTCCTTGACGCTTTCTCGAACTAATGGCACTCCGAATAAGATCCATGTCTGTAACATTATACAATCGAGTTAATCGAGTATAAGAACTCAAATAAAGAAACATGTCTGGTTAAAAGACAACCTCCATCAGATGAATCAGAAGATGTGACCCAATAATTTTCATTCAAAATAGGTCTAACATTTTGATTAATAGAGCATGGACTTAGAGGTGTAGTAATAAGAAGGTGAAATATTTTTTTCAATTAGAGGAACAGAAGACCGAGAATTATGTGTGATTCCCCATTGGGCAATAGCCAGATTTTGCGGTGATAGTAGTTCAGAGCATTTGGTCTCAATACTAGAAGTTAGAATTTCAATTTTGAAAGCATAAAGTTTCCTTAAATGAGAAAGATCGGGTCTCCTTGACTCATGTCCTATCCAACACCAGCGTAGAGGAGCCTTCCAACGATTACTTGGAGGAAATAAGATAAACCAATAACAGTGGAATTTTTTAGGAGGCTTGGGAACATCATCTATGAAGAGAGGTTTGGCCCTTAGAGCCCTTTGAATTGTAAAAGAGTCAGCACGATTAGGACACTTGCGAAGTATGAAGAAGCATTGAAAAGTTGCAATGAAGGAGTTATATCTTTCAATGAACAGAGTACATGGAAGGCCATTAATATGGTCCACCCCTTTAGATTAAGTTGGAAGGGGGCCAAATTATTCCCTCTAAGAAAAAGCAACATGAATCTCGGTAGTGGAAACCTAAGTCCTTGTTGCATGGGAATTTCATGAATTGCAAAAGCATCACGAGGTACAAGCGTTGGACATTTAATGTTGTGGAGATCAGGTATCTGAATGCGCCAATCTGACAGAATGACAAAGTCTTTCCTTAACCTCTCAATGGAAGAGCTAATAAGGAATGAACTAGGATTATCTCTAACTACTTTTTCAGTGTCAAGAAGGTCATGCTCGGAAACTTGGGTGTTTTGTGACATGATGATGGATGAAGTCAAACTTGAAAAAGAAATAATAAAAATAAGTAAAATAAATAGATAAATAAAATTATTCAACTTCACAAATATAAATATATAACATAACCATATATTTAAAAATAATGATAACGTAATAAATAAATAAATAAAAAGAGAAATACAAAAAAATTACCTCAAAAATATTTTATGAGATGGAAAGAATTTGTAGTTAATGAATAATAAATTTGAAAAAAAAGAGATAAATTGTAAAAACAAATATATATCATATATCTAAAATAATAATGCAGAAAATTAGTTAGTTCTGAATCATTATGGAGGTTCCACTTCTTTGAAATAATTGAAAAATTCATGTGGATTAGAACCCTCATCTCATTGCTCAAAAGCAACACACCAACCACCTAAGCTACACCAACTTTCTAGTTGAATCCCGAACTAAAAAACATAAACCAGTCCAGCATCTTCTTACACTCTAAAGTTAGAAAAAATTATGCGAAGTGGCGTTAAAGGGATTCAAACCATCGCCTAAAGGGTTTAGAATCACACGCTTGCCATCTGAACTGAATGTCTTTTTTGATTCAAGAGCGAACTAAATTAAACAAAAACTTCAGTGACGGAAATTCTAATTTTTCTTTAATCCTAATATGTAATCTTCTTCCACAGAAGCAAGATCATGTGGTTATTTTTACCCACAACCACCATGATTTCATGTGTAATTTGGTGAATTACCACACTTTAAGAAAAAACCTCATATTTGGTTGATTCTGAAATTTTTCTTAGAGCAGGACTGTGCTCTAGTCGCAATCACCATGACTTCAACTCCTTTAATATGATAGATCGTTATGCTCTAAGAAAAAAATCTCAGGATTGGTTAATTCTAAAATTTTTTTAGAGCATGAGTTATCTCCTCCAACAATACAAGACATTGCATAGAAACAAGAAAAAGAAAAGGGGAAAAGAAAAAAAATGCCTGGAAATGTGGTACCATTTGGGAGCTAAGGTAAAAAAAAATTTGTGATGAGTAAAGCATATATATATGTAAGTCTTTTTAACCAGTTTTATTATGAGTAAAACACTATAATTTAAGATAACTCCTCTAAGATAATCATTTACTCTTAATTTTTATCAATTGATATTATCTGTTTCATTTAGAATAATTACTGCTCAAAAACTCGTATTTATGAATTTATCAAATAAATCCAACAAACTTGTATTACGTAATAAATAACCCAAAAATAATACTCCGGCAATAAAAATTAAAATTTAGTAACAAAATATTCTATTCTTATTTTTTGAAATATCAAAATAAAAGAGTGGAGAGTAATTGATGTTACTTAAATATTGGGCTATTTAGTCTAATCCGATTAAAAATATGGAGGCCCAAAAGTTGAACCCATGTTCAATTTTATTAGAAAGAATTACAATAATGTCACTCATTTTTCTATAAATAGAAGACTCCGTCACATTTCTGAGGTACACACCCTACACTCACACTAAATATCCGAAACTCTGCAGAATTTATTACTGACTTGAGCGTCGGAGTACAATTGAGGGATCAAACCCTTGACCTCTGATCTTTGTCTTTTTTACAGATTTCACAAATACGAGAAGATTCAAGATCATTCTTGTTTGAGGCAACAACAATAGTCAAAACTCATATTCTATATTCATATTCGTGCCACTAACAAGCATGCATGCCCACCAACTTACATATCCTAAAATTACATGTTCTTCAAAAGCCTTACAAATACTCACACCCATACCTATACTGTATATATTTGCTCTTTCTACATTCTTATTTAAATTACACTTCATCATATTCACTTTTTATATAATTCCACCACATTCCATTCCCATTTTTCTGCTTGCCACGCCAAGCAAATGTGATCTTCAAACTTTGATATTCGTAATAATTTTACCCATTTTTTACTATCTCCAAACGCCTCACCGATCGTATGAAGTTTCTGCAAAACCATCATTTCCAAAATTACAATTATTAACTTTAAAACCTTTAAAAGTTAGATTGATAAGCAACTGCTGTTGAGATATTCCTCTTTGGTTGATTTTTCCAATATTGATGAAGCAATAAGAAGAAATTATTGATACGTACTGCCATGGGACATCTCCTGCAAGCAGCCAGTCTCCATCTTTGTCTTGGTAAGTGAGTGTGTAATGTCGATCACAGTGAAACTTATCACCATTGCAGCTTGAATCTGAATCAGAAACAGAACCAATTGTTCATGAGTTGATTTCCAGATAAATATAGCGGGACGATGATATAATGAATGTTCAGAAGTGTTTTGAATTATTACAGTTTTCAAACATGGTGATCAAGGTGTTTGTTAGTGTGTGGTAAGAATTGTATAGGCTCAGATTAATCTTCCTTGTTATTGCTACTCCTTCCATCTTCACTTTCACATACATGGAGAAGGTGACTGAATCTGGTCCACCATTATTAGCCGCCATTATTCTAGGGTTCGCAAGAACTTCACGATGACCACCTTGGTCATGACCAAAGTGGTGTTGCTGGTCTTGAAGAAACTTCTTCCTCCATGATTTAATGGGTGGCCAACCCACGACTTCATCTTCATCACCATCTCCCTTCTCTTTACTACTGTTTAGATAATGAGTGTTACAAATTATTAATACAAACTAGTAAACATTATTAATTATATATAAAGAAGAATACTTAATTTACTTACTTGAAAAGTTTGCAAGAAATTCCATTCCTATCTCCACGACCATCATCTTCATTTGGTTGGCCGTTCCATAAAAGTAAAGGCAACGTTTGTTTCGCAGTATTACCTCCACAAGCATCGTCAAAGCTTCTTTTCTTGTCCAAATATTTCAACTCATCACAGCTGTATAGATCGAAACGTTTGGCATGATCATGATTGTGAGTAACTGGAAGTGACAGGCCTAACTGAAGCTCCATTTATCATGCACAAATATGGAAATTAAAGAACTCAACAGAAAAGTAAATTCAAACTCCAAGTACTGAACGAAGAACCAAAGCTAAAATGAGAGTTTTAAAGTGAGGTGGCTAGTAATACAACTTTGGCTTAGAAGAACGAGGATGTATATATATATGGATGTGGGGAAATTGGAGAAGAAATAAAAAAGGGATGTTCAGTGGGAGAGAGGAATTACGGGACAGGAGGGAAGGTTGGGTCGGGAAAAACGGTGGCATTGATACGGACAGGGATGAAAAGTGTGCACCAACGTGCTTGGACCGCTGAGCCACGCTCTTTTAAATTTTGTTGTGCTCTCATAATCGAATATCAGCGGAATCGCACTCGTAAAGTAGGAAGTGCACGCTCTAATCTTGGATTGGTGCTTACCAAAAACAAGGATATCGAGTGTTTTAAGATAAAAAAAAAAAAATCTTTCCAATCTCCTTTTCTGGTTTTAACCCTTCTCTCTAATCTGCCCCTACTTTGAGCGAAAGGTTTTTGCATGTTTCACACTGTATAATTACTTTTTTTTTGTAGGATCGTTTTCTCCTGAGAAGTAATTAAAAGAATAAAAAAAAGATTGTTACCTATACTTAGATTCCGGATAATGGAAAATTTTATTGATAAGACCTTTTCAATTGTAGCCAATAGTTTATTACGAATAATTCCGACAACTTTAGGAGAAAAAGAGGCATTTATCTATCACAAAGATGGTGTGATTTGATTCTTTTACCGCTTCTAGTCTTACGAGAAAGACACATTAGCAGGGATAGAATATGCCATATTTTTCTCTCTTTCATCTTTATCTCTTTATTACTCTTCCAGTGTTAAATAAAATAACTGTAATGTTTGTTATTTTTATTTTATTTTACAAATAGTATAGTCATCGCAAATAATACTATTGATTTATCTATTTGGATTAATTAAGTATATGGTTTTGAAAATGAGCAAAATCATGAAGTGAATTGCAACATATACCAATCTCAACTTGGGGAAGTATGATATTCTTTTAACTTTACTTAGCCGAAAATGATTCAAATCCACTTTTATATAGTAATGGGAACAAGTCTTTTTTATTTGAAATTGAAAAAGTCATCTCAAGCTGTTAAATTAATCCTTTGTTGGCATTATGTTGCTATGAGATATTACTAATTTTGGTTTGAAAAGCAGATAAATAAAAATCCATTTAAACTTTGAAATGCATGTTTATGAATCCTTGAATAATTTACTAACTTGTCGTTACTTTATTGGATCATTTTCACACGAAAGAATATAAGATATTTAGTTAACCTTGGATGGCTCTCTCCGTCTCATAATAGATGTCGTTTTAGAAAAATTGTGTCTTTTCATATTATATGTCGTTTTAAATTACCAATGCAGCATTTAATAATTTTTTCCAAGATTATCCTTATTAATTTTATATTTTTAATGCAGATTTAATTTAGTTGTTTTATGATGTGTCCAAGGCAAAGGATATAGTAGTCAATTACTTAAAAACAAATTTAAGGCATATTAAATGTATTCTTAATTCATTTGTAAAATCTTAAATGAAAACTATTGTGGGACGGAAAGAGTAAATCTTATGTATAGCAAATAGAGTAATTGTTGGATCCGGAGTTTTGGAAAGATCAACATCGAGCGTAGGTGTAGTGAAGTTACATAATACTAGACAAAAAAATACAGGTGAATACGTATTTCAAAAAAAAAATACGTCAATGTGTCTTCAATCAACATTTTAAAATATATAATTATAAATTTACACCACTTATAATTGCTTCTTACATTCTAAAACTCACCAATGTGTGAGTGGATACTTACATGATTTGTTTGACAAACAATGTCCAAAATGTCGGCTGATGTCGGTCAAACATACGATGATGCATGAACTCGAAGATTCAATAAACTCCATGATACAGGTATAAATAATATGGGAATATTTCAATAAGAATTTACCTACTTATGTGTAGGTAAATTCTTGGGTGATTAAGGAGGTTTGAGGACATAATCAATTAGAAGTAACACCATCTTGTTTAATCAAATTGTTAGAAAATTAATAGAGTCCAATGCATACTAATTTAGACTTCATCTATTTGAACTATGAATTTATTCTTCAAAACTAATAAATTTAGAGTTTATATTGTTGGTGTGAACATTGTCTTAAATAAATTTATTTCTTCGAGATAAAACAAGTTTTTTTTTAATAAAGAGATAACATGAAGCAACACGAAAGCAAAGAATCCATTAATTTGGTTTGTGTGTTTTGGTGTTTTTTTTTTTGAGGAGCAGTTGCAAATATGTGTTAAATAATGGGGATAAAAAGATATGTGTAAAACCGGTCAGGGCATCGCGTGCAGATCGAGGACATTGAAGCCACTTTCCACTCAAACGCTTGATCACATGTGCACGAGAGCTCTTTTTTATTTTTTCTTTGTTGAGTTCAATGTATGTTTCTCTTAATAAACACAATGCACATTACTCAACTAAACAATGTTAAGTTTTGCAATTCCCACAGAGCTTTTAGTTCCAACAGATATAATATGGGAATTGCATTCTATCATATTCTAAAATAGCTAAACTGATGATGATCAAATTTAACTTTTTTTGTTTCAAAAGAAAAGGCTTAAAATTCTCATAATGCACATGTGAAATTGTTAAGTGAAAACATGGTCAGTTTTAGGCAAAGATATATGATGGTCTTCAATTTCAATATTGTTAAATGGACATACCATGTGAGCAATTAACTATAAATGTGGACGTTGAACTAAAACGTGTTATTTTTTGCACTTGCAAGAGCACAAGCTTGAAAATTCTTGTAGCTATTTTTTTTGAAAATATCTCAAAATTTCTATTAATTGTAAATATTAGCCCTAATCTAATCGGAGGGACTCCAAATGCATCCCTATATTTGATCTAATTACTCTCCTCCAACTTGTATTTAGCAGATGTGCGAAACAAATGGAACGACCGAGCCCTCGCTCACCCCACTGCTTCCGTTCCTGTGTTGAATGGTTTGTTTGTTGACATAATGGTAGGGCATATTGGATCATAAGAATTTATGTTAGTTCACGTGACAGCCAGCGTGGGCACGGAATGCCAGCCCTGGAGCCTGCACGGTTTCTATGTTTCGACACATATTCAAACCAGCACTGCATGATGAATCCACTCAGTTCGGCTTGCCCGTGTGGTGGAACCCAGCCGAAGGGTCTGCTGTGACCAATGTGTTTTCTTCATTGAATATTCATGTACTGTTGCTTTGACTTGTCATTCAAAATTCTACTCTTACTGCTACATCTCTGTGGACTTTGTTGTCTTTTAAATTTGATGGAATGATTAGATAAAATGCGATATGGAAGGTAAAAGCAAGACCAAGTTGGAGTAAGTGAATTTAAAGGAAGAAGGACCCATATGTGATGAAGAAGCAAGTGGGATGGTCTAAAAGCATTCATTCATGTTCTTATCTGGGGAGGATGGAAGGTCCCCTTCGTTTCAAAAGCATCCTATGCCAACTAAATATCCGTCGATTCAAGACTTAAATATAAGAAATGACATCTTAACTTCATAGATTGAGACTTCCATGCATCTATTCCAAGTACTTGCTGTTTCATGTTACGTTCGTTCAAACTTCTCACTCACTCACTCTCATACACATCCAACCCAACTGGTTTTCCTCACATTATATCAAAATGTCGTCTTGTGTTAGGTCCACAGTGTTTGTTGGCAAAATATGGAATTGACAGCAGAGAAGAAGGTTACAATTTGGTGTTAATTGAGAGTTAAGTCATTTGATATGCGTCGTCAATCTTCAACTGCAAGATTTAGCTTTCTTGTACCTGAAAATGAAAGGAGGCAACAAAAGATGGATAAAAACATCCATGGAAGATGCTACAACTAAGATGGAGGAGAGAAAAAGAAAGGACAAAATTCTCAGATTGAACTAAAGATAATCTCTTTGAAATAAAGATAAATCAAATGATCTCTTTGAAATAAAGATAAATCAATCTCATAGGCCAAAATAAGGTAGAAGTGTGACCATACAAAGCTACCACTACCGCATAGACGGCAAAAAATAACACTCTAAAACACAGAAACAGCATATATAACACACGCGAGGGAGTGGGGATCTCCTCAAGGACAATTTCTTGTATACAAAGGCCCCTACTGCCTCACCTGTTGTTCCATTAATGGCAACCTTTAATGGGCATGTTTGGTATGCTTGTTTGTATTAGTACTGTAATAATATAACTAAGCTGAAAAGGTACAGTGAAGTAGAGACCCACCACTTCATGGATCTCAGACCAGTTTGTTTTCAAATTCAGGCTCAAACAAGTTCAACCCATGCTAATGTCATAATCAAGAATTTCTAACTCTTTAATTCATCGCAACCAGCCGCAAAGAGTCAATTCAGTAAGCAAATGTATAGACATAATCAGTCTTGCTTTGATTTTTGTAAAACCTGATTAAAAGCAATCTAAACACAGTAATTTGTGTTTCTTTCACACCTAAAGTTATTATAGCATTCATTTCTTTACAGTAACTAAGCATGGAAAGTCAACAAATGACATCAAGAATTTCAATACATTAGGAGTTATCTACAGACCTCTCCTGCTGTCAAAACTTCGGCAGATTGAAACTTTGCGTTTTAGCTCAAGAGTGACAATAATGCTTAAATGTGCCTCAATTGTATGCGATCTCATAGAAACACATCACATTGGTTGAATCTTGATAAGTTGAAGTGAGCCGGCATTATTGTTGTGAACGTTCTCCAAATGGGTCTGATTTATCTTCAATCCCAGATGCCATACACAAGTCCTTCCAAACATGAACCAACATCTTCACAGGTGGACGCAATTCCTGAACACGATAAACATAAGCAGAAGGAAATTACAAACCATGAAGGATATTTTCTATTTCATTTCTCATAGATCAACATAAGTCAAGCACACCAATACGTCTGCTTAATTTTTCTGATGCTCAACTTCGTAGCCTAATTAACCAATAAATTCAAGATTAAAAAGACCACTAAATTCAGCAGAGTTGCATGTTGCAATCCTGATTCTGCAACACTAAGGCATCTCAGAAAGAGAACTATTAAACCATTAAAATTAAAGCCAATTAGTCTTGGCACGGCTCCTAGCCCTGATCAATTGGCTAATCATGAGAAATCAAATTACCTTTTAATAAATCAGTTCATTGTTTCTGAGATAATTCATATCGACATTTAGACCAGTAACCTCGCAGTTTCTCTCATTCATACGCATCTTGCTAATTCACTTCTTAAAGGCATCAATTATCCGCAACTTATGTACATCAAGAAATCAACTTAAAATTGCAAAACGAAGTCAGCTAAACTTAATGCACCTTAAAAACCAGCAGTAATTCTTCTTCATCACAGAGTATCAAAGACAAAGTCCAATAACAAGTAACCGGAGTCACACGTTCCAGCAACACTGGTTTCAAGATCTTGTCGATAGGAACAAATCTCCTAATAATTTTTCCACTGCAAACAATTTAAAACAAATCAATCGAAACCCACAACCAAAAAACATGGAAAAACATAAAATTTACATCAACAAAAGAAATAAAAACAATACTTGACATAATGAGTTTCTAGTTGAACTCCAAAAGCCGGTATAATCACAACAGATTCTGCATAATTCAATGCACAATTCAGAAATTAAAGCAAACACAACTTAGCAAATTAATTAAAGCTGAGAATTACCTTGCAAAACACGCTTTCGAAGCATCAATTTAAACAGAAACGCTGTGACGACAACACTCCACAAGTGAAAAACGAGGGACTTCACCTGTAAATTAACGGGCATAACTGTAAATTCTCCAAAATTACAGACGGCTAAATTGGGTAATTAATTTACCTTGAGAAGGAAGTGGAATAGTAAGTTCGGAAGAAGAATAAGAACAAAGATGGAAGGAAAGAGAAGTTTGGCATTGCTTGTCCGTACAATAACATGGTGAGTGTTGATTAATTTGGAACAGTTACGGTCATGTATGTAAGTATATCTCCGATCGCTCGTGGAAAATATTGCTTCGCTTTTATGTTTTGTCGTTTTCATCGATAATCTCAAGAGTTTGGCCGTCGTAGAGACGGCGGTGATATTGAGGAGTGGTGTCGTTTGTTTTTGGTTTGATCGGTTTTGGCTTAACGAAATCAAGACCTGGTTGAATGGTTTTAACCGACCATGGATACAACTTCGAATTTAATATATTAATTTTATTAAATAACAAATTAAATTAAGTTCAAATGCTTTTACATCACATAAGTGGCAATTCGTGTCTTATCGTGTCTAAACGAGTCAATCCGTTTATGACCCAAATTTTAAGCGGGTTAAATGAGTCGACCCGTTTATGACCCTAACTCATTTAACATCAACCCTAACCCGACCCATTTAATAAATGGGTTACATGGGTTGACCCGTGTAACCCGTTTATTATAAATAGGTCACGTTTATTAATTTAAACGCGTCCAATTTACACGTTAAATACGACATGACACGACCAAACACATTTAGCTTAAACATGTTTAATTTGACACATTAAATACGACACGACACGTAATGACATGACACGATTTTGTTTTGAATACGTGTCGGGTCGTGTCGTGTAATCGTATCGTGTCGAAAATTGTTACCTCTATACATCACAATCACCACTTTACACGAGGAAATATATATTTTATATTTTATTTATATATAATTATGTACAATATTATTTATAACAACTAATTTTGTTTTGAATAGACAACTAATTTTTAATTCTTAAGATTTATAATTATTTGATCAATATATTTATAGTGTAATTTTCCATTATTTTGAACAGTATAAATTATACACTAAAGTTGTTCTTATTAAAAGAAAATAATGTTATTTTTAAAAAAAGAGAAAAATAGGTATTCAAAATTATAATAGAGTTTAAAAATTATTTAAAATAATTTTTTACAGTTTTTTCTTATAAAAATAAATTTTTATTCATAGTTTTTTGAATTAAAAAACTAAAAAATATGCTACAAACCACTTTGTTTTGAACTCCAGTATATGCACAGACTCATTGCTTGCACTCTCTTTCCACGGAAGGAAAGTGCAGGCAATGTCACAACTCAGGATCTTCTCTGCCTATACAGCATGGATCGGAACCGCCCGATCAATATCGCTCACCTCCTTGCACAGTCCATTCTGGACCAGATGACCAAGGGACACATTGCCGCTTTATATGCAATTCATTACGCCACACGACTTATGCAGGGTTGTGGTAGATTTGATGAGCTTCCTCGCATGATCACTTCCTCTTCTATGGAGTATCTGGATCGGTGCATGCTCTCTCACATGCGACTGATTCAGAAGGTCAGGATTGCTGACGGTATTATTTACAGACTTAGAAGTGCAGCAGACGAGGATGCTCCACCAGAGGGAGAGGAGGACGCGGATCCCGCACCAGAGGCTCTGGTGCCAGAGGCTCCACCAGCGCATCATATCAATTTGCATATATTCTGGATCTTCAGCTCCAGCAAGGTACTATTTTAGCTGCTCTCCAGCGACAGTAGGAGGTTATGTGCAGGGAGCAGATGATCCAGGGGGTCGTATGTCCATCGTGGAGCATCAGGTTAAGGAGCTGTTTCAACATATGCACATCCAGCCATCGCCTTACTTGCCTCCGCCACTGTAGGACCAGTATTTTCCCCAGTCATCACAGTACCCTGCACAATCACCTCCGCCGTCTGACGATCCATCTGATATTTGACATTTGATTTAGTTGTTTTTCATATTTTCATATTTTCTGTTAGTTGTTTGTTTGTTTACTTTTGGATTTTATTTTATTTTATTTTGTATTTTTTTATGACATTTTA
>CANYCX011378314.1:0-14162 GCA_948193385.1 Breynia disticha f. nivosa | reverse complement strand
GGTCGGTTTGGGGTGTTTTTGGACGGAATGGGGGTGTATTTTCTCTCTCCCCGACCTATCCCGCGTCTCCCATTTAAGTCTGCCCGACAGGACCCAAACGGCCATGAGGAACGGCCTTGTGGCCGTTCCCTTGGCCGTTCCCAACTTACTGGGACAACAAACAGCCATGGAACGGTTTGTGTGGCCGTTCCTTGGCCGTTTCCGGCCAAGTTTCAGCTATTTTCCGACTTTTTCTCCTATTTTCTATCGTACAATTATCGGGGAGTTACACATCCTCATTTCGAGACTTTACTGAATGGATAACAACACCATGCAAACTTGAGGTTAAATATGAATTTCATGAATATCAAGAAACCTCCCAAAACAAATTTTCTATAAAGATTCTTCTGAGATTCACTCAAATACTTATTTAAAATGTTCACGGTTCTTGAAAAAATTTAGACTCCACTTTTGCATACATTTTAATTTTCTGATCCAAAAGATATTCATCATGCTGTATTAAAAAAAAGAATAACATAAGATGACAAAAATATGACTGTGTAACACATTTATAAAAAAACTATATGACAAAATGATGACAAACATGGTCACACAATATCAAATACTAAAAAATTATAGCATACAACAAAAAAATGACTAAGATGATAAAAATATGACAATGTAACACACTTATAAAAGAACCATATGATAAAATGATGACAAAAGATAGCAACAGAACATCAATATCACAAAACATATAAACCCAATTCAAAACAAAAAAAAATTAAAAAAGAAAAACCTTCAAAACAGGAGAAAATTTCAGTTTCTTTTGCTCCTTCATTTCAGACACAACTGCAACAGCTTTCCTTTTCAAATTAACCTGCAAAAAAACAAGAAATACGTTATTAAAAAAATATTCTGAATATGTTAATACAAAAAGAAACAGAGGAAAAAAATACAGAAAAATTCAGAAAGTACAATCGGTTCTGAATTTGTGCTTTCATTATCTTAAGTTTTTAAAATTTTCTTCTTTTTCGACGAAGATCTCTATAAAACCAACAAAATCATACTTAGAAAAGGTCTCAAATATAGTTTAAAAGTAAAACATGTTCTATATGACCAATAGATAACTAAATAGTTCAAAAATCTCAACACAAAAAATAACTAAAATGCGACAAATACATGACTTCACATATCAAAAAGGTTGAAAACAATAACATGACAATATAGGAAAACCATGCAAAAATACCAAATACAAAAAAATAATTATAGGATAACTAGGTCACTGGATACTTCGCAACACAAAACTTATAACACAACCACAGGGAAAAAAAATCAAAAAATCAAAAAATAGAAAACTAATATGTATAACAATAAGATGACTGAAAAACTACCAGTTTGCCCGCTTGAGGAGTCTATGTACTTTCATTATCTGAAGTTTTTGAAATTTTCTTCTTCTTCGATGAAGATCTCTACAGAACCAACAAAGCATACTTTAAAAAAAGTCCAAAAAATGACTATAAAGTAAAACATAATCACACAAAAGCACATTTAAAAAAGCAAAAACTAAACCAAAAAAAAATATGACCAATAGATGACTGAAAAATTAACAGTTTTTTCACTTGAGCAGTATCAGCAACTCTTTCCTTTTTCTTTCCAATCCTTCTAGAAGAAGGTTTCATTTCTTCCATATGAAAAATCAAACACTCGAAACAAGTATATAAGTATAAACAAAATCAACAACAGATGACTTGCCAAAATAAAATAGAAAACAAAAATAACCTTCATCTGCTTAAAAACTTTCTTCTTAGGTTTTTTCTTCAAAGAATATTCTTTTTAGCCATATCTGGAACACAAAAAAAACACAAAAAATAACAATGACATCAAAAAGAAACAAAAAGCTTAAAAGACGACTAAAACATATACATGCAAAACGAGAAACACACACCTCCAACAATTGAAGAACCACAACAATCAAATGAAACCTTCAACTGAATCTTCAATATTAAACGAAACAGATAATAATGCAAACTAAAAGAACAAACGAAACGACGATACAACAAACCCTAAACACAAAAAAATCACAAAACAGAAGCAAAACAACCTTAGAAAAATGAAATATAAACAGCGAAACGATAAACCAAAATGCCAAAAAAGGTAACTGAAATAGTTAGAAACTCAGTTTAGAAAGAAAATGATGTGCGAAAATGAAGGGAACGTGCGGGAACGTGCAGGAAATGAAGAGAAAATGCAGTGGGTCGAGAATGTAGGAGAGAGGAAAACAGAGAACATGTGGGCCAAATGATGTTAAAATGAGATTTAAATAAGGTGTGAATTTTGGAAGAAGAGTGTTAAAATATGCAATTCTTTAATCCACATTGCAAAATAGGAAAGCTCAAAATTTAGGCTGGCAGCCCATGTCCTTTGTTGAATATTCTTAGAGAAAATACATAAAATTACACCAACTAATCTTTTATTATTAAAAAATATATCAGATATTTATTGTTAAACTTAAATTAGTCAATTTTCTATTTGAGAATTGCAAATAATGATTAAACCGGCAGTTGAACTTCAAGTTGGATCGACGATTTAACGGTTTGAAAAATTTTCAAATCTTAACTGTAACCAAAATATCATTGTTCATAACTTTTTTCACAGTTCTAGTTTGGACGAATTTAGTGTCAATTTTTTACGATCTAATTCCGGTTTGATTCGACAATTTCAGTTCATTATGTCTAAAATGAAGTATGGAGTGTTTTTTGGTTTGGTACTTTTGATTGATTAATTTAGATTCGTTTGATGCGGGAACAATTTGGGGAGAAAGTTTTATGATTTTTGAATACTTTAAATTCAAGATTTTTTTATTAAAAGAAGAAAACGATGTTTAAGCATTATTATAATTATTTTATCAGTTTATTTTAGAAATCTTCAAGTTCAATTTCTATAATTAAGATTGCTTTTCGCACATGAATGTGGAGTTATTTATGTGAGAAATGGAACTCTACTGAGTAATCTTAATTATAATTAGCAAGACTTGTGCAAGCCTTGAGATAAGCTTGACGTAAATGTGGATTAGAATATGAAGAATGGAGAAGGTGTGGGCAAGAATTGGCCATCGAGAGTCGTGGAAAGACCTTCCGCGACGCGTCTCAGTTTTTAACTCCTGTTTAATTACATGCATGGAACTGACTGAAATTTAGGGACAAAACGTGTGTAAAAAATACAGACAACAAGAGAGAATATGTTTATCAGGTTACGACGAAGGCACTGGATGAACCGGTGAAATGGCGAATCGAACCAAAGAGGCTCTTTGCCGCGCCAAAATGTCTGATTCTATATACACCGGGAGTGGCAGACTGAGGGATTCTCCACTCTATGGTTGCCTGACTCCGGCTGCTTAGTTTTGAAGGTCTTGACCATATAAAACGAAGGCAGAAATCATCGTCGTCGTAAGCAGGGAGCCAAGAGTCCGTTCCTTGGAGGATTTCGACCAGCGAAAATGTGCCTTCCGTCATGAGGTCGTTCCTGGGGCAAGCAGACCAGAAGACAACCTTAACTGTGTCGCCTCTCTTGAAGGTGGAGTTTTTAGGAACATCAGTGCTACAATCACCGAAATTTACACGAGGAGGTGTTCCGTCCACCACGACCGGTGTAAGAAAGCTCATTTGTTTGTCCAATAGATCCGGAGGTTGAGGACCGGCCTCCCCTGGATGGCCGCTGATAAGAGCACTAGCGAGCTTCTGGAACTCCTGGATGTATGCACTGAGAGTGTGGGGACCGAACAATGTGGAAGCACCCTGCAGTGATCGTACTTTCAGAAATATGCTACACAGCATATAAAGTCTGGTCACATCTAAATTTGAATCGTTTTAAGGATTTTTCTCTAGCAATGTTTGCACTCACCTCGTATCTCTGAATTTTGTATTCTTCAAAGGTGGTCACATACTGTGAATACGTATTGGTCAATCCTGCTATAACAACGTGAACATTGCTACCAAATTCGCGTTTCGCACCGCTGGTTAGAACTGCCTTCACTGCATCTCTAAGACGCCTTCCAGCCATTGTTGTAAATTCTTTTTAAAACAAAATATTACAAATTAGCTATGTACGCATGAGTGTGAACTCATAGAAATTCTAAGGTAATATCTCATGCAATAAACATAGACATCCAAGACCAGAAAATAACATTATTTTCTCATATATGCATGCTCATAACTCCAGTATAGTATAATAAGGAAAAGGGAAGGCATGCTCATACCTCCTGGTACACTGAGAATGACCACCTGACCTACTTGAAGCATTTGAATTGGAAGAATTGACGGCTGCATAACACATGAAAAGCATGAATAAAAGAATTATAGTAGGAATGCATAATTAAGTTATCCTCAGATCAACACAGATACCATAAGATTTAATCAAGCAATCATGGTTTGCTCCTTCTCTACCTAGTTTTCCATATTTAGGTTTGGAAGAATAAATTGTCCTGATCATAAATATTTTTTTTTGGTCTGAACCCCGGTATCATCGACCCACTGGGTCGAGACTAATCCGGTTCGGGGAGGAGTTCTGGATATTTAGGTTTAATTCCCCTCCCAAGCGGCGTTGTGGGAGATCAAACCTCAGTCCGTCCTACCAAGTTCAGCCCCAATAACCACTAAACCAAGGCACGCTTGGTGTCCTGATCATGAATATCTATGTACAATCGTATTATACTTGTATGTAAGTTAAACGGGAAAGAATGTTACTTACCGCCCAATCATACGGCACCTTCATTTCGCCAGTATCAAGTAAGATGGGTTTTGGATGCTGACAATCAACTTGTTCCTTGCCTGGTGTTTTCAGAAAATTACGCACCAATCTCCAAAACGCATTTCCCTAATTATAAATCAAATAGTGAAGCATTGAATGACATGAGATATATGTGTAAATGCACAAATAGTGGGATAAAATTGCAATATCAGATTACCTTGTCATCTCCTTGCTTAAAATCAAAAGCCCCGGGTCCATCAGTGGTTCCAGCAGCAAACCCGAAACCCATTGCAGCAGGACATGTTTTTACAACCTCAGAACCTCCTCCTTCCTCGGCAATTGTCACATTAAGCTGGGAGAAGTCTAGATAAGCATGGCGATGGTCAACTTTCCCACTTAATTTATCAGAAGCTTTGTTGAAAAGTTCGACTGCTTTTCTGAATTGCCTCTCTCCAATAATACGAGTACTTTCAAATTCATCAGACCTGAGAGTTGAGATGTAAGAGGGAAAAAAACAGAGAATTAGTTACCACACGAGCAATTGGCAACCAAAAGTATAATGATACAGGAGGACTGAGTACCCGGGTCCTCGGCCATAGCACAACTCATTCTTCCCACCACAGGTACTGTGATTGAAATCACACGGTAATCCAGTGTCTATGCAGAAAGCACCGAGAACATTGGGACTAACATCACCACAGTTTGATTGACAAAATGCAGAAACAAATTTAGGCTTATCAGCCTGCCTAAGAGCACTCCTGACACGTCGTGCAACACTCAGAATCTTGGTTGCTGGTCTACCACGAGCAGACTGGAAAGATGCAGCAAGCTCTAGCAGTTCATGATCTGAAAAGGGAC
The DNA here is from genome assembly GCA_948193385.1 of Breynia disticha f. nivosa. Lineage (NCBI taxonomy): Eukaryota > Viridiplantae > Streptophyta > Magnoliopsida > Malpighiales > Phyllanthaceae > Breynia > Breynia disticha. The sequence goes on along the minus strand of CANYCX011378314.1, from coordinate 8,576 downwards.
ACATATCAAAATGTAAACTTAAGGAACCATCGTCAACATGCACACAAGCTCATATTCAAATTCATATTTCGAAAGTATGACATTTCCTGGTATACCTGAATTACCCCCACCCTTCTATAGATAAAAATCAGCTTCATTACAAGTAAAACGCATGCACAATATTCCATCATATGGCAATGAGACAAAATAAAAATAAAAATTCACAGTATTTGTCTCCTCTTCTCCAAATTAGCTCAAACAAAAAAGAAGCAACTGAATGCCAGTTCTCCAAATGAGCTCAAATAAAAAAAAGAAGCGACTGAATGCCAAGTTCATTTCCTATCTTTTCTTTTCCTAGGATGATATCCTGATTATGATAAACTGAGAAATACATAAATTCCCTCCTAGATGCAATTTGCAATAACTAGATAGATATTATTACCCATAAAAAAGGTGGATATGATTGGCATCAAAAGAGCATATGCCTCCTTTGAAAAATTAGACAATGGGGTAAAGAAACATGAACCGGATTCCATACACACTAAAATCTGCAGCACCTAATCAAAGCATATAATTCATTGTGAATAGATAATATAAAGGGGATAAACTTACGATTACTTTGCAGATTTGGAATTATGCCAGACACCCTTCGAGGGATTCCGTCGGCCACACTCTCATCAGAAAAAGAACCTGCCATCCCTTCCTTCTCAAACCAGTCCTCCATAAATCTCGCAGCAGCACCCTTATTATCTCCACTTATCAATGAGTTTGTACGACTCATAGAAGTACCATGAGTTGCAAACCAATTGAAGCTGCCTACTGGACCCCATTCATCATCTACAAACTTCAAAAGGGTCATTTCCTTGTCAACATCATATTTGTACTTGTTTCGCTCTTCAGGAGGATTGTTAAGATATGCACTAGGACTACGGTTCACACCAGCATCTAAGATCTCTCCTGTAAGTCCCCAAAATCATGAATGAGAAACAGGCATGAACAAGAGGAAGATATATTTTGTCAAATTTTGTTTGCTATAGTTGATAAACTACAGAAAACAATATGCAAATAGAAAAAGTATAAAACAATAAAGAATATAATTTTCATATATAATTTTCATATGATGACACCATAAAGTAAATGATTAATTTTGAGGTCCAAAAACATAAAAAGTAGCACGTTAGAGTTTATACACACAGAAAAACTTCATCTTTCTTACCTTTATTCACAAAAATTGATCCAGGCCGGAGATTTTCATGAGCTTCTACCATGGCTTTCTCAATGCCATCCACAATCACATCAAATGATTGACGCACAAATCCAAGAGAAGTCACAATATATGTAACATATTGGAGATAACCACCAGGACCAGCATGTGTATGAATACCACTAATAGCAACGTTCTTTTCAGTGTAAAGATCCCCATACCTGCCATTCCCAACAACATAATCTTATTTCACCTAGCAAATTAAACAACATGAAAATCTAGCCACTATAGTAGGTTCAAATCAAAATATATATTTAATTAGCTACCTCAACAGAGCTCAAATAAATTCTTTTGACAATTCGTTTAATTGTTCCCACCAAGAAACAAACCTACGGCCCTTTAGTACTAGAGTTTGCGTGCATATTCTATGAGATTGATTACAAAAGAAATCAAGACACGATAACACAGAGATGCAAACTTTTTATTACCTTGCCTTCAACCTCTCAAGCACTTTAATAGTAACAATTTGTGCCGCCATACAAGCATCAAGATTGATAAACGCAACACGATTCCCCTGTGGCTCAGCAACGATAAAAGCGCGAGCGCGCAGCCTGAAATGCACGCCAGATGCAATCTGCTCTGTATTAGCATATCCCATCATATTAACATCGGCCGCAGGCCCCGTGATGTCATAGCTTCCAAGTCCAATCAAATACTCCGTATCCGAAAACACCACTCCACTACTCAACAAAAACAATAACAAACTAATCCACAACCAAATTATTCGCCGAATTTCCATCTTATCACTCAATTTTAATTCCTCTTTCTCATCCCCTGTATCAAAACGCAGTGTTGAAGATTACTCGATGAGAACAAAAGTCAACGCCAATCACACAGTTACGACATTCTAATTAAAATATCGAGAAATAAAACATGAGCAATAAGTGAAAAAATCACAAGCAGTGGAACAAAGTGAATGCATAAAATGAAAATTCAGTCTGTAACTAACTCAACGGATCAGTAATTATGTAGTTAATTAAACGCTAATCACACATGTAAATCAAAATTCAGAAATAGAAAAGCAGAATTCACAAAATGAAAACAGTTAAATCCGTAACTAAGACAACAGATCACTGACAGAATCCAATGGTGAAGATTTGATAACTTCTAACAAGCAATAAGACAGAAAGTAGTAACAAAACCGAAATGAAAAGGAGAAAGAAAAAAGGCACCTGAGGAAGCGGTTTAAGGAAAACGAGAGCGGTGAAACGGAGTCGTTTAAAGCGAGATGAGGAAGTAGAGAGTAGTTTATGTTAAGGACTGTTTAAAAAGGGGGGAGAGAGAGAGAGAGAGAGAGAGAGAGAGAATGAAAAATGTGACGTTAATTTGGTTTGGTTGCGGGGAAGTGAAGACAGTGATGGCTTTGGAGGGTAGCTTTTCTTTTATTTTTCCTTTATTTTTTAAAAATTAAAAAAAATAATAATTAATTGGTCTTTGCAGGACTGCTTGTGTTCTCATTGGTTGGATTGAATTGTTTAATGAAGTTGGTTTACTAATGTTTTGTTTGGTTTCTAATTGGCTTTCCTAAATTATCCAAATTTCATTTTGTAAAAAAAAAAAATTATCCAAATTTCATAAACTCACCGATAATAATATGTTAGTCTCTTTATTTTGTAATAAGTTTTATTTTAATAATATATACATAAAGTAAGAAATAATTTTAATAATTGAAAAGGATTATTTTTGTTCCTATTAAAAATAAAGAGTTTCAAAATATTTGTTATTATAATGTTTCAAAACATTTAATATTAGACAGTTTTCTATGATTAAAGTTTTGGAAAAAATGAATTTTCTTTAGTTTTTTAGAATGGAATAGAATTAAAGAGAGATATTTTAAAAAAAATATATGTTAAATTTTTAAAAATACATTTATTTTAAAACATTAATTATTTAAAAACAGAGAGAGTATTAATTAATTAATTAATCTTACTTATTAGACTATTTTATTTGGACAATAAATATATATATGAATAAATTTATATTAAAAATATACAAAAGTATTTAATTTAAGAAATATAAAAATAATTTTTAAATAATAAATAATATAATAAAAATAAAATTGTATATATATTTAAAAATATTGTCTATTAAAATGAAACAGAAATACTAAACTTACTAAAATTCAATTTTTGTACTCATCAAATGTAAGCGAGTGTTTTCACGTGAGTATTACACAAACATTATCATTTTCAAGCATATCCCATGATTTATATTTATTACTTTCTTTATTAGCAAAATAATACATACTGATTAACATTAATTAATACAGAATAAATGGTGATTTACATGTGCTATGATCAATGTGTTATCCTTTAATATTTTTTAATTAAATGATTGAGGGCCATTTGTTTTGGTTATTACACGACAAAAATAAATCTTATGGAGACTTTATATTAAAAAAATTTCAAATCTGTGGTGTGAAAACTATCTGAACAAGATTATAATTTAATTGATTCTTCAGAAATATGGACTGTAATGATTATTAAGCTTCTAGATAGTTGCTACTCCATTTACTCACATTCACATTCACATTCACAAATGCCACGAAACGCGTAAATTAACTGGTGTGTGATTATTCTAGCTTAATCAGAGATCTCGAGTTCGAGTCCTAGTTACGCAGCTGCGTTAAAACTTGGTTGGGAGAGCTTTGTCGCCCTTGTGGTCCTACTCGACTTGAACGAGAATTAATCTAAGATGCACATAATACCTCGTGATTCAGACAAAAAAAACATGCACAACTATTATGCACCATTGCATTTTCAATCCTTTCACACATGCTATTTTTTGGTACTAAGTATAGATATTTTGGTTTAAGTATAATATTTCATCGTCTTTATTTTATATGCGTAATTATTTTTTTATATTTACGTCTTTTTATGTAGATGAAGTGGTTTGTCAGTTTGCATGGCGTTTGTTATTTAAAAATTTTGAGAAACACAAAAACTAAGTCAGCAAAATTAGTTGAATACTAACTTAGGCTAATTCGTGTAGAACTCTGAAATTGCTATAATTGTGTAAAATAACACAAGGACAAGATAATAATTATGCTATAACACAAAAACAATAGAGTATTATACCCTTTTTCTGAAGATGTATATCGACAATGTCGCAATTAACAATAACACATAAAGTTACACAAACGTAAACACTAACCTGATTAACACAGTAGAATGAAGGAGGCACCTTAAAATAATGATGTTGTCGATCGCCTCTTACTAAATCTCACACAGCAAGGAAAACATTACGTGCTCGACTAATTCTACCTTGTTGTATCATCTCCATTGAATGATGATGATCTACAAGAGAAAAACACTAAGTTTTCTCCTTGTTGGGCTTATGGAAAAAAGAGAAGAAAAAGAGAAAATGAGCGTTTTTCTCTGCGTTTTGCTCATTCTAATTAGGAAATTAAAGTTTTTCTAACCCTTATTTATCCGAACTAATTAACTAATAAATCTTCATATATATTACTTAATTATTTATAAGTCTAAACACTTAATTAATATATAATTAATCTTAATCCTACCTAATTCATCATGGACAAATCCACTAATGACTAAACTTTCGTTTATTATTTGGGTCAAATACTTTAATCAGTTTGCAAGTTAGATGTTTAGCGTAAACAACCTAATAAGTATGTAGAAAAATCTTAAAGTGAACTCTTAACTTTCAGACAAATGAGGAAACAACACACTACATGTCCAAAACCACAAATTTGGATTTGGAGTGACGTCTATGATAGTCTTAATTGAAGAGCTCTATTTGGATACTTTCCCAACAAACATGAAATCGAGTTGGCTTCCACAGTGACACTCATCTAAATCTAAACATAAGATGACAATTTTAATTAACGAGTTCTAATTGTTTTAATATTTTTTTTATCAAATATTATTATTTATAAATTTAAATTTATATCAATCGTGTCATGTTTAATTATATAGTATTATCGAGACAGAAATTGTGACTCTTAATTCTAATCTAAGTTTTGTAAGAGCGTTCCAATTAATTCCTCCTCAAAATTGCACTCTAGTTGGAGGAAATATCACTGAAATTATGATACACCAACGTCCTTTTCTTTCATACTATTTTTGTTATTAAATATTATCATTAGTGTCATAAATATTTCAAAAATTATAATCCTATTGTTACAAATCATATTATCGCAGAGACGGAACTACAATGGGGAGGGGGAGCGGCCGCCCCCTTTGTTGTCGAATCTATAGGAGCACCGCCCCAACCCCCCCTCCAATCGGTGGAACAAGGGGAGCGGTGCGCGGTAAGAACAGACGGCGAGGTGGATTGCCGAACTGGTTTTGAACCGTATGAATAGAATTTGAGGTCAGGAAGTCAGGAATTAGAGGATGAATATTGTGGGTTGAGGATGGTGGTGAGCTCGTGGTTGTGGGTTGAGGGTCAAGCGAACGATGGCGTAAATGGAGATAATGGTTGCAGTTGTACTATCAATTAGGTCAAGAAATCGAAAGAGATAAGTGATGGCGGGCCTTTGTGGGCTGAGGGAAACGCTTAGGGTTTGTAACACCTTTATAACATTATAGTTTAATTTTTGTAAAAATACAGTCATGTTAAACTTGTTTAAAAAATGCCCAGATTTTTTTAATAAGATTGATTTAATGCCTACTTTTTTAATAAGGACGAAAAGAGAAAAATCATAAAACAATCTAATCCCTATTTTTTCTCCTCTAATATCTCTTTCCTTTTTTTTTCTTCTTCAATCTCTCTTTTAACTGTTTTTTAATTTTTTTTTACGTTTTCTCTTTATTTTTTTAATCCTACAGATTTTATCTTCTTATTATTCTATCTATTTTTTTCTTTTGTTTTATTCATCTTTTAACTTAATTTGTTCAATTAAGTTCAAAAAAGTTCCCGAATTTGAAACAATTGATGTTATTTTTTATTTTTATTCATTCAGATTTTTTTATGTCATTTATCAAAACATCATTTAATTTAGTTTGTATTAGTTTAAAAATTGTTAATAAAATGATCATTAATGTTCATTTGTCTTAAAAAGCTCATTTATGGACATTTTCTTTTTAAGAAATGTTCAAACTAGATCAATTATGTCCAGTTTTAATCAATTATGTTTAACCTTGCATCCTGCATAATATGTCCAAAAAGTGCTTTAATTAGGAACGCATATTTAACATCCTGCATAATGTCCAAAAAAGTCCAAATTTGATCAATTAGACAAAAAAAGAAACAAAAATTGAAGACAATTGTATATGCACATATTAGCTTTAAAAAGCTTAAAAATGTACAAATTTTATCAAATAAGTATAAATTTGATCAACTGAACAGTTTTTAAAATTAAAAACACAAATTAGTTCAAAAAAGATCAATAAAGTACAATTCAGTTCAAAATAAAACAAAAAACAACCTGTATTTGTTCAAATAAATATAAAATCGATCATTTAACTGAATCTGAACAAAACATCAAAAGAATACACATATTACTTCATAAACAACAGCCAAATCTCCAAAAAAGAGTACAAAAAATAGTTCAACAAAGTTTAAACGAACAAGACAACGAACAAATTACAGAGAAGAAACCAAAATTACAAATATAACAATTAAAACCTAATTGAATCTTAAAACAAGTAAAAAAAAACTAAAAAATGCTAAAAAATCGAATCTTAAAACCTAATTGAATAAAAATCTAATTGAATCAAAATCCTAATTGAATCTTAAAAGACATTGAAAATAAAGGGAAAAACAAAAAAAAAAGTATTAGCAATAAAGAAAATACCTCTTCTAGATCATCGTCGAAGGAGGAGATAGATGTGGAGAATTTTGAGGTTGATGTTGATGACATGATAGAGAATAGAGAGGTAGATTATTGAGATTGGAGATTGTTGGCATGGAAGGGGAGAGAAAAAGAAGAGACATGAAGTTGGTGTGAAAGAGAAGAGGAAGAGAAGAGACGTGAATGAGGGTTAAAAAATTATGTGTAAACTACCACAAATACTTTTTCTATATAATAAAACATTTAATTAGGCATAAATCTAATAAACAAAACCTTATGTGAGTATTTTTACAAAAGAAACATAAAACATATATATTTTACTAAAACAAAATTAAAAAAGGATATATATTTTTTAAAATGCACAAACTAAAAAGAGTGATATGTATAATTAACTCAAACGCATACTTGCTCTCATTGACAGGTTTAAGAAAGTGGCACCCTAGTTTTTTTTTTCAAAACATGAACTTGGTGCAAGCACACTCTACCGAAACTATTGCCATTTAATATGGGGCATTATTGCTCATATCTTTTTTTTTTTAATCTAATTATACACTAATTAAGTCCGAGTGAAATACCATTGTTCTAGGTAACTCAATCCATATAAAACAGAAGTCGGTGCTTATAATTGCGAAATTTGATTTTATATGTAAGTGATATGTGACAAAATTATAATTTAAACAAATCATTTTAGGTGTCAGTATAAAATCAAATTATTTTTGATAATGAGGTAAACCATATTAAAATATGTAAGGATAAAATTAAAATATTTTTAATAGTATAAGGTAAATTATATCAAAATAAAAATAATACTACATTTATTTTTTTGATATTGTATATATTTTTAATAAATTTTGCTTATGAACAAAATAATTTTAATATTGCATCGCATAGATAGTATGACTAATTACTATTGTTGCTGATGCACTTAATTGTAGGAATTCTCATTGCTAATATTAATTAGTGCCTTATAATTATAAAACAAAAGCAGAATGGTTGTTTATTTTTCAATGAAGAAAATTCTCTTTAAGATTAATCATTTTACAAATTTATTTTTTATGGAAAATTATAGTACACTATCTTGAGATCAGAATATATATGTAAACAAATTAACAAACAATAAGAGAAACAAATTCAGTGCATGTGAAACACTTATTTAAAAAATTGACAGGATTATTATTTATTTTTTACTTATATATTTTTTATATATCTTGAAATTTTTTTAAATGAGAATATTTAAAAAATTTTGCCCCCTTCAATTTTTTTTAGTTCCGTCCCTGTATTATCGTGTGAGAAATTATTAATTCTAATACGTGATTCATTAATTGTATGTGAATAAAAGAATTTCTTGTGACAATAACGAAATGAGTGTGTACATTAAATGAATAAATTGCTAAAACAAATGGAATACTTATTTTCTTTTACACAAAATGAGTTGTGTGAATGAAGCTACATCCGACATTAAAGATTCATTTGAGTTTAGCGTTCCGTATGTATGAGTTAAGAGCATCTCCAACCCACTCCTCTTTGGCGTGGGTGGCGATGTTTACAGTGGAGTGGAGGGGTCCAACCGACCCC
>CANYCX011377702.1:0-16205 GCA_948193385.1 Breynia disticha f. nivosa | reverse complement strand
GAGTCTTTATTTCTAACTTGAATTAGCAATTAAGTGTTGGCAAGATTTGAGCCGTAAATCAAATCACTTGTAAAGTTCCTTGAGCAAGAATTCAAGAGTGTGAAAAAATTTCACTTAACTTGACAGTGATCATAGTGGAAGTTTGAGAAAATTCAATGTGGAAACTTTGGTAGATCACGTAGGTATTGATCACCGAACCACTATAAATCTCTTGTTCTTTCTTGCTTTTTTTGTTTCCATAAAATTTGTTATTCAGATAATCTATATTCAATCCCCTCCCCCAGTTTCTAGAGATTAATTTGTTCTTATAAAAGGATCTTAGAAGAAAAACAACCTTTATCTCACTACCCACAAGCTTCGAAGCATTGACATCACCAATCATTCCCAACTTTAAGAAGACAAACATGAAACCAATGTTCAAGGGGAAGGTGTTGAACAAAAACAAACACAAGAGTAGTTTCAATAGGTGGTGGAAAACACCTATATAGAGAGGTTCATAGAGCACCCACTAAGAAAGTGGAATTTGATAACTAGTCACTATTAAGTACAAAGGACGTGGTTGACTTACATAAAATAGTATAAGAGATATTATAGAGGAAAAAGTTAATTCCTACAAAGGAGACATATCAAGAAGGGTAATTCCTTTCACCAAAGAGGTTATAGAAAAATCTCTTACTCTCAAGTTCAAGATGCCTCAAGTCCCTACATTCACAGGGAAAAAGGATCCTCGTGAACGTATCCAAAATTATAAGTCCATCATTCTATTGTATGGTTGAGAGGAAGTAATCATGTGTTACGATTTCTCAATCACACTAAAAGTTGCTCGGGCCTAGTTCTATGCATTGAAAGAGACATTTATTTTGTGTTTTAATCAACGAAAGAGAGAATTTATAAACAACTTCATCATCAATAGCAAGAAGAAGGATGTTACATACTTGCTTAGTGTGAGGCAAAAAAATAGAGAATGCTTAAAGCAATACATCTACCTATTCAAGAATGTAACTCTAGAGATCTATGATCTACAATGAGGTGTTGTAGCAATCGTAATGTGCTTCAAGGGACTCGACCACTTCATTTATGAAAAGTAGTATCAGTTTATCTAACATTTAAAACACTAGTAGACTTTATCATACTAAATCACATCATATTTATATAAATATTATAAAAGATATTAAAATTTAGGTTAAATGATCAACAAAGTAGTGAAAGAGTAGCATTAATTATGGATACAATGGGTGGCTACGCACATAAGTGTGGCATACATACATTGAAGAATGAAAGTTATGTACACAAATGATGATGGAAAAATAAATTTTGTAGCTGGCCAAGGAACTATAATGTCTAAGTCACGAGAAAAAATTGCACATGTAAGAATGCCAACATAAGTAACAGACGTATTACACATGTAAATTGAGGTAAAATGAGATGCAAAATATGGTTCACTTGTGTTTCGATTTCTTTACTTTGAGCACTTAAATACATATGAAAGTGAAACTTACATGCGTGGTGTTACATAGGAAACACAGTTTATAAGAGCGCTAAAGTTGTAAATTGATTGCAACTTACGCAAATCATCCATTAGGATTTTACTTGAAGAACTCGTTAACCAAGTATAAAAGTCAAATCTTTTGGAATCAAATCAACACAGCTAAAACTATTTAGAATTTAAAGTGGAGGGTCACATTACTTACACACATAACCTGTAAAAGCTATTATAAATTCTCTGTTACTCATATTTAAAGTGGGGGATCACAATTCGAGCATTTATCGTTAGGAAAAAAATCAATTTTATCCTTTGTTTCATCTTTTGTAATTCAGCAAAGACTCTGTACAACATTGAAACAAAAAAGGAGAAATTGGAGAAATGAGCAGAATTGCAAGTGCCAACTAATACATGGTTAAGGTTTCTAAAGTACACGATCATTTACCACTTACACAAACGGGTCAATCAATTACATGATCATGTGATCTTTTCGTGTATTGAAACATGAGATTACATGGTAATCAAAGTGAACATGCAGACACACAAATGGAAGAAATAAGACACAATAGTCTATTTTACTGTGTTTTCGACAGTGTAACACAAAAAATGAGTAAAACCGACGAAAAATGTGTAGATTTGGCATATGGGTATATAAAGAACTTCATAAACCCAATTGAGGATCTTTGGATCATTTTAGAACAAAATTCACTGCATCATCTAAGGGTTAAGGAGATAAAGTAAGAAAGAAAAGGTGTGACCCAGTGTGGAGTGAGAGCATATGGGATTGGGTCACTTACAGTTATTTCGCCATGGGTGCCTTTGCAGTTGATGAGTTTTCTTTCATCTTTGTTGTTGTTTTGTCTTTTATTGTGAACTAACTAATGTTAGACATCTAGGTTGAGATGAATATTGAATTGATGATGGTTTGGTTCAGATATCGTTATGCCAATTATTTACTGCATATTGTGATTCTGTTATGATATATATTATTTATTCCTAGTTGTGCACTGCACACTTGCCAATTAACTGTTGATTCATACAAGGAGAATCGAGATATTGAATATATAATTAGATCAATTTATAATTGAATGTATGCAAACCTAGAGAGAGGTTGACATAAAAGGTCAAACTTAATAGTACAATTCACAAATTGACAACATCGTGTTATGGGTGTTAATCTAAGAAGAGATTTCAATTAATCAACTTAACATTAGGAGTTATTTAACTCGAGGGAGAGATTAATAAATTTTAGGAATTACCATGCTTTAATCTAATAAATATTGGTTTAAATTAACTGTTGATAGATGGATAATTCACGGGGATTTGATACTTAAGTGTTGCTTTTTATTCTTAATCCTTTTGTCCCGTTTATTTCCAAAAGTCTTTTTAATTAATTGTTTTGCATTTGATTGTTTCACAACCACTTTAATTTGTTATTTAAATAATAATTATAACGTGAAGGGTTGGTACCTGGGCTCTAATGTTGCTACTACAGTAATAAGTGACACACGACATATATATTGAAGTGGTAACTTGTAGCCTATTATTATAAGTTATACTAACATACAACTTCATAGTTTTATTTTGTACAATCTAAAATATTTTTATTGTACTTAATTTATTATTTGTTTTGCCATGTGTAATAAGATTTATTTGATATTTTCTCTTCATACAATTTTTATATTCAAGAATTACAAAATGATAAAAATAAATTATTCTTTATTCAAAAAGTTATATTTTTTATAATATTGTATTGATAATGTGCTTATATCTGTTAGTTACTAATTATTAATATTTTAATATTTTTCTACGTGAATTTTACCTTCTAAAATTTTGAAAAACAAGTGAAGAATTATATATTATGAAAGAAAGAATATTTGATTAGTATTACAAACTACTAATTTTTTTTAATCTTGCACAAAATATTAATTTTTGTTTATTATGTAAAGAATTTTCATTTAATACAAAATTATAATTTTTATTAGAATTTTACTATTTTATTATATTATTTACATTAAAATCAAACAAAAATAATCAAGTATAAAAACAAAAATAAATATAAGTAGTAATATTGTTGTTACTTAGATGAATTTACTTATATAATAAGTTACAAGTTAACTCAATTGAATAAGATGTCAAGTATCAATATAATAAAGAGAGTGTTGAAAAGAGAGTGCTAGAGAAAGTGTCTCTAACATTCGTATTGTTTCTTTTAAGAGGTAGCTTAGGATAGCATCAAGTGACATATGTAAGTATCGAAAATGAAGTATTCATTTGAGTAGGTGAGATATGTAAGTCAAGTGTAAATGAACATACAAACCTTTAGAGATTTTAAAGGTTATACACAAAATAACGTCAAAACTATGCTGAATTTCCAAGATGTATCTAAAAGTTTTGATTCACAGTGAGTCTTGAACTATAAATACACTTCAAGAGTAGAAGAGAGAAAAGAATTGCGACTAAGTTTAAAATTTAAAATGGCTTGGGTTTGAGATTGCGTTTTTATTTTATATTTAGGTCAACTTATAGTGTGTTTGACAAAATTAGGAGTAAAGTAAAGTAAGGTTTTATAAAGTAAGGTAGAGTAGAGTAAGGTATGACTCTATGTCAATTAAAATGGTGTGTTGTTTGGAAAGAAAGTAAAGTAAAGTGAAAATTATCCCTCGTCTGTGGGTTCAGCGGTTAAGGCGTCTTACCCCTGTCTTTGTGATCGCGGGTTCGATCCTTCGTAGCGGCGCTGGGGAGGCATACAGGCCTAGACCTGTTGATTCGCCAGACTACCCGAAAGGATGCTCCCTGTCCTTGGGCCGTGGGCTAGTCCATCCCCTTGCCTAAAACTTTTTAAAAAAAAAAAAGTAAAGTGAAAGTTTATAAAGTAACAGAGAGTAAAACTAAGCTTAATTTTCTCAACCCATTAATTTGGAGGGTTGTGATTGAGGGGTTTGGAAGGTTTTTAAAAACCTCCAAAATACTTACCTCTAATTTAAAACCTCCTTTCCTAAACAAGATTTTCTCAACACTTACTTTACAAACCTTCCATTTAACTTCAAAAACCTCAAAACAAAAACACTGTTAGTTGTGTTCAATATGTTGCTAGCATGCCACATGGCGGTTTGTAAAGGTTCAAGGGAGTCAAAAGCGGTGTTTTAAAATTCATTCCAGAGTCAGCTACTCGGACAAGAAACTGAGTCGCTGGTCCAACTACTAGATCATTTGTCAGACAAAATAAATAATGATTATATAAAAATAATTATTAAATATTATATTTAAAATACAATAATTATTAAAGATAATTAAATAAAAAATATCTTCAAATTAATCAAACAAAAAAAAATAGTTTTTAGTAACTAAAAGCACAACAAATATTTTTGTTTTGTCCAAAATAAAACAGAAAAATATTCAACATCCTTCAATTTTAATAAACAAGTTCAAAATTGCAATATAATTCAGACGTGAAGGAAGCATGGGTTGCCACTAGTGCAAGTTACAAGAATGTAAATATCAAATTTGGTTACATTCTCGACTATGATGTTAAATTACATCATGTCGTACAAGCAATAACTCCGAAAATGAGTTTCAAAATGGTTAATACATACTAAATTTTAGTTAGAAGCTTATGAGGTAAATGAAGATGTGTGGCACGTGCTGAGTTAGAAAGTTTGAGAATTTTTCTTAAATACTGGGTTGGATATTAACCGATGGGTCAAGGGCTACGATCTAATTAGTCGGGTGAAGAGATTTTATTAGGTTTAATGCATCTCTCTTCTTTAATAAAAAATCAGACCGATTTAATGGCCGAATTTCTAGTCTAACCGACCAGATTGGTTTAAAACATTGAACATGTCCAAAACCTATGGGTGATCACATGCACACCCATTTTCATTGACCAAGAACATAATCAAGGTTTAATGATTGTGGTGCATAACTATCGTAAGTTTAGTGACTATATGTGGAATTAACCTGGCGAAAGCATTGTGTGGGGTGTCGAGAGCAAAGATGAGAAAGCAGTCTAAAAAGTAAAAACCCTCACAAAAACCCCACCTTCTCCTTGATTTCGTCTTTTCATAAATCTATAAGAGGAGGAATAAAACATGGGTCACAACAGCAACAAGTCGAGGAAGTCTAAAAGCCACAATCATTCCCATCGTGCCCAATCTAGTCGAACCTCAAAACTCGAAAGGTAACATTTATTCGCTTCCTCTTATGGTATACTTTGTAAAACAATAACTTGACTAATTTTTACTCTTTTACTTTTATAGGGAACATGAATCCCTCCCACATGAACATGATCAAGGTTTGTTCGTATATACATATGTTGGATAATGTATTGCTTCTGTGGTAATTGATTGTGTATGTATTTAATTGATTGCAGTGGCTGAAGAGGAGACATCTGGTTTGAAAATTCAACTTGCCATGTGGGTACGTGTCGTTCCATTTTTTTGTTTGTTCATGTTGATGAATTCGGAGTTTTGCTTTCGATAGTGGGAGTGAATGTCTGTTTGTAGTTGGCACTATTGAGCTGGAAAGCAAGTTGAAATTACGCATTTTACGTTGTGATTGATATGAGGTGGGTGGATAATTTAATTTGATCATGTGCGGTCATGTAGGATTTTGGCCAGTGTGATGCGAAGAGGTGCACCGGACGCAAACTTTCAAGATTTGGTTTGCTGAAAGTGAGTATCTGCTGAATTCGTTGTTTTTTTTTGCTGTAGAACATTTTCTGTGTATTTGTCAGAGTGAGTTTTTGTTTTTAAAATACATGGCAGTCAAGTCATAAGTTCTTTGTTTAACATCTAATATAAGGATTTGATAATTCGTTGACGGAGAAAAATATAATGCTCTGCATATTGGAAACAAGAGCTTGCATAACTAGGTTTTTATTTATGAGGTGGCTGGATAATTTGACAATAACAATTAGTTTATATTGTAGTTGTATATTGCATAATCTCTTCCCTCCTACATAAAGTGCATAAATGTAATTTTTGTTGAGCAAATGGAAAGAGAAAATAGTAGCACAAAAGCTTTGTTTATAACTCTCTTAGAATTTGGATTAACCAAGGCATTCATTTAAATAGTGCAAACCTTCGGTTTTGGCAAGGTTATCTTATGAAAAATAATTTGGTCTTGTCATTTGGTTGTACGTCATTAAACACAATTGTCATGACTATTTTCACATATTTGTATAATTGGTGCTCATAACATAATTTATCCTTCAAACCTAGCAATTATGCATGGAATTACTCGATCTGCCATTGACCAGTTCATGAGATGATTTTTCTTTTTGTCATAGGAGTTGCGTGTTAATAGTGGTTTTGGAGGCATTTGTTTGAGGTAAGATGAAAAAAGTTGGTTTCCTACGTTTACTTGTTTATGAAGTTAGTAATTTTCCTTGAAAGGGCAATTGCCTTGGTGTCAAATTACCTTTAGAAATTGATTGTCTGGAATTTTGGAATAGTTGAATGAAATGAATGGACTCTTATGGAATTGGATCCAGCTTATATATTTTCTGTTCAAAACAATTTGGTTTAAAATTCATCTCTAGGATAGTTTTAGATCACATCATATTGCATATTTGAGGTCTAAAGCATGCAATTAAATGTTGTTATCACTTTCAGATTGTTGATACAGAGTGTTTGGAGCACTGGTTTAACAGAAACATATGATGATTGAATACAATGGACATGCTTGTTGGATACTTAGATTGACTTCTCGTATGCTTTGCCTAATGTGCAACTTGTGGGTTTGTGTTTGTTGTCCTATTGTTTCAACAGTCCTGTGGGAATCCAATGTGTTTCTAAAGAAGATTTAAGCTTAATCAAGAGGAAAGGATTAGCAGTTGTGGACTGCTCATGGGCACGTTTGGAAGATGTACCATTTGTGAAGTTACGTTGTGCTTCTCCTCGCTTGTGTAAGAACACTGCTTCCCTAAATTGGATGGTATGGTATCACCTTGCTGAAAAATTTTCGCTTAGTCTTGGTCAGAATGGACTGGGAGCAGTTCTTGTAATGTCTTTGCATTAATAGTGGAATTTTTACTTTTTTGAATATCTTTTCTTGTATTTTTCTAGATTTCAAATTGAGTAATGGGAAGTTTAAAACTTCCAGTCAGCTAGTCAATCTATTTGAGAAAGAAAAATCACTCACTTTACGTTATTTTCTTGTGTCGTTCAATGAATTAATAGATTCTATTACTTTGCAGTGCCATGGCTTGTCGCGGCAAATCCAGTAAATTATGGTCGACCTTGTCAGCTATCTTGTGTGGAAGCTTTAGCCGCAGCTCTAATAATATGGTATACAAATTTAATTAATTCATGGGATTTAGAAACAGAAAAATGAAAGATGTGGGATTTAGGGATAGGATCAGACACAATATGAGATAAGCATTAGAATTTTCTTGCTCTGTTATAATGGTTATGGGCACTGTGTCTGATGAAGAAATTTTAAAAGTATTAGCACTTAGGGTTTGGGATTCTTAAAGAAGTGTTTTACAAAGATGATTCAGCAGTTATGTTTTGGTATCACTTTTGTGAAAAAATTAACCAATTTAATGCTTTATACTTGACTGATGAAGAAGTCATGAACAAATGACAAAAATAAAACCCCTGAAAATTCAAGGACTACTTCCAGGAGTAATATGAGGGAGTAAAATTTCTTGCATTTACTGATAGTTGTTCAATGTTACTTTGGCACAGAATTTATGTGAACTTTTCTTGCTTTTTGCTTGAGTGTATATCCATGTCATGGAACAATTTATTTATCTTTTCATATTGCTGTTATGTTCAGTGGGGTAGAGGAAGCTGCTAACCTGTTACTGGAAAAATTCAAGTGGGGCCATGCTTTTCTATCTCTCAACAGGTGCTTTTTATTTTTTTTCCTCCCTTTGCTTTTGGAAGTAAAATGTTAAATGAGTGTTAGAAAAGTCTTAACAGTGTAAGATATTACCAAATTTTTTCACTTAGAAAAATTGTTAAATTATTTAAGAAATCATGAAAAACAAAACCCAAATATGTACGTTAAAACATACAAAGGGATTGGGTCAAATTTTTAGTGGGTGCCATTCTACGAAGTTTTAGTTAAACTGTTGGATGAACTAGTATCTTCTTTATTAGTTTAGTGTTTGCATGTCGATATCGGACCCTAATACAATCATTCTGCTCTAGTTAATTAATAAGACCAGCAATTCTGCTGAAGAAGGGGCTTCTAATTTCCAAGCAAATTCTATAAATGAGTTCTGCGTGTCCAACAAGTTTCTTTAGATGCATATAAAAATTGTGATTTGTGTGTATTATTGGAGAATCTTGAAACAGGAATGGCTTCATTGCAAGATGGAGTTTGACATGTGCATTCAATTTTTTGACGCACATGAGCATTGTGATTTGTGTGTATTACTGCAGCATCTCGAAACAGGAATGACATCATTGCAAAATGGGGTTTGACATATGCATTCATTTAAAATATTTTTCATATCTTAACCTATTTAATAACTTGCAATTGGTTCAGGGAACTCCTAAAGGCATATTCTAAATGTGAAAATAGCGTTGATATCATTTCTGTCCAAAATGCCTGGCTTTCCCAACAAAAGCAAGTACCGGAGTGTATGCCTGATGCTCAAGGTAATTTTCTCTTATTCTGGTATAGAATATGTGTATGGTTTTGTAACTGTAATTATGAGTAATTTTAGGTTATTTGCTTGATTTTATAATGAACTTCTTTCAAATTTGACATTTGAGATCTTGTTCTAGAAGTTGCACAGAAAGCTGTGATCCTCCCTCAGCTTTAGTCTTTAGATTGGTTCGTTGAGTAAAAAATGGAAGTTCTGTTATATATTATATATCCGTTTTCTTGAATTTTTTACTTGGCATCTTATGAGAAAGATGATTATTAAGTTAGCTGTTTGAACAACACAATGTTCAGGGATCATTGTAATATTGATTTTTAATTAATTATGTATAGTGTTTAGGACTGATCGTAGAAATAGTGATTTTTAATTAATTATGTATAGTGTTTGGGATCTCATTGGATGGATACTTAAAAGGTGCTTGTCGTGTTTGAAATCATGCATCTTTGTTGCTGACGTCTTCTTTTTGCCGTGATAGATGCAGAATCAAATGAAAATGATGGCTCTTCCGATGATTCTGAAGATGGGTTACCGCCGCTTGAAAGGAATATGAATCATTTGAAGTTTCAGGAAAGTGATGAAGACAGTGAGTAGATTCAGTCTTTGGCCGTGTGCAAAAGGAAAAAAAGCATTGTAACACAGTTGAAAACTAAAAACCAAATATCCCCGTCATGAACTTATTAGCTGATAGCGATAGTCCTGTGTTTAATGGTATGTACCGTGTCCCTTCTGGTCCTGATTCTCTTCGATGTTTATATGAATTAACCATTTGGAGAACCTGCTTTATACACGATTTGTGAGATTATTGAAAACAATGCTTGCAGATACGTTGTTGCTCTCGTGTTGAGCAGTTGTGTGTAAATAGGATGGATGGAGGTAGAAGATGGCAGAGAACACAAGCTCATTATAATTCGCGACGCTAAGTTTTTGTTTGCAGGACATCCCAATCAACTCATGGGGTCACTCTCTTGTTTCCATACTTTTTGTGATTGGGATATTAATTATTTCAGGATACTTTTCTTTTGGTTCTTGGCTCCAAAACTCAGATGTCAGGCTGGATTGGACAAGTAAATTGTAAATTAATGAAAGTTAATAACTCCTTTCGTCCTAAATTATGAAACTACTACTTATATAACTTATATAAATTACTATAAGTAACAGTTATTATGATATATTACTTTTTTTATTTAATGCCCGACCAAACTGCTTTTATCTAATGAGTTATTTTAATTTAATTGAAATATATTAATTAAGATAAATCATTTCAATAAATAAATTTATATTAAAATGACAAAAATATCCTTAATTTAACAACTATAAAATATTGACAATTAAAGACATAAGAATAAAGGATTACGTTATGTCATTTCTCCTACAAACAGGCATGCATTGGCATCCTAAGTTGAAGAATCACAGTCATTTTATGCCAAGTTATAAACATGGATTAATTACAAGAATAATATCTTCTAAATTAAATTATATAATTTTAACGTTCATTTTTAAATTTATTATTTTTTCAAAATTACTCTTTTATAGTTTTTTTAAAAAATACTCACTAACTTCACCAACCACTTCAATTAACTTTCATAAATATTATAAATAATTTTTTTATTAAAAATATTTTGAAGAATATATAAATAGGGATGCTACAAGCAGTATTCCATGAAAAACCAATAAGATGAAGCCATTTCACCAAATCTCTTTTGGTGACACGATTCCAACAGACAAACGTCAGGCACAGCCAAATACGTACAATAACCAAGGACATTTTAGTCCATTTAAAACCAACCAGGCCAACACCACCACCACTCCCTTGCATTTCAATCTCTCCAAATGCGACAGACTATCAAAACCCTAATTTCGCATTTTATTCACTCTTATCCCGCGATACCCCAGAATTCTACACACAAAAAAAACTGAAAATTACATCTGAAATAAAGACAAGACTCGTGTTCTTCGCCTTCATGTTGCATTCTCAGTTTTCTCTTTCTCCGTAGTTTGCTTTTTTCTTTTTTCTTTTTTTGTTTGTTTTTTTTTCTTTTTTCAGGGTAATTTGATATCGCAACGGAATCGCGTTTTCTTAGGGTTCTGTTTGGGTCTGTTATCTGCTTGCTTTAGGGTTTCACTCTTGTTGCAGCGAAACTTTATTTCTCTGTGAGTTCTATTTCTGCCCTTCTCAATTTTGTTTTGCTTTTCTTTTCGTGGCATTATTTATAATTTAATTACTCCACGAGGGTTGAATTGAAATTGTATTGGTTATTCATATGGCATTTGTTTTGATTTCGGTACGGTGTTCGAATGGGTTACTCTGCATTGTGTGGTAATGTAGTTTGTTGAGGTTTGTAAATGGATATTTTTTTCAATGTTAAAGGAGGTTTCTTTTTGTCTTTTTGGGTTGATGTGATGTTTATTTCAGGGTTTTGGAGCTTGTTTTCTTTAAGGAAAAATGTCGCAATATCCGGTTCTTGACAATAAACCGATTGATCAGTGGAAGGTTACGGAGCTGAAAGATGAGCTTAGGAGAAGGAAATTGAAGGCTAATGGGTTGAAGGATGATTTGATTAAACGCTTGGATGAAGCTATTCGGGTTGAGAGAGAACTAGCTCTTGAAAAAGAGAGGGAAGAAAATCTCGAGAAAGAGAGGGAAAATGCTGTGAAGAATGTGGATAATGGTCTTGATTTAGAGGCCCTTCCTGTGGTTGAGGTTAAAAGTCCAGAGCCAGTGCCTCTTTCTGGAACTGTTGAAAATGTTGGCGATAAAGATGACAAACTGGAAGATGCTAAGGTTCTTCCTGACATCAATGATAGTGTGGATGCCAATGTTGAAGAAGGGATTAAACAAAGTGGGATTAGTACTTCAGTTGGCGAAGAGAAAGTGACGATTGGTGCAACTTCTGTGGAGATCAAAACTACTGTCATTACCGAGAGTGTGGTATCTGATGCGGGTTTGAGTGAGGAAAGTGCATATGGAAATTCAAAAACCCAGCTGGATAATGAGGATTCGAAGGCCCAGCTGGACACTGAGGATACAAAGACACGGCAAGTGAATGAGGGTCTGAAGTCTCCGTTGCAGGATGTAATGCTTGATTCTTCTGCTTCAAACAAACAGGTATCTGAGGTCAACCCTAATTTAGGGTTTCAAGTAAAATCTGATTCTATTTCTACTGATTCTGTATCAATTAATGAAAAGATTGAATTAAAGGATAATATAATTGATGATAATGTCAAACTAGAGTTAGATGTTAAGCAAGAGATGGCTGCACCGTCATCCGGTAATGTTGTCGCAGTTAGTGGCGAATCACATCCTATGGATGTTGAGGAGCCAGAAGAGAAGAAGGCTTCTGTTGAGGAGAAAGGTGACAACAATGCTGTGGATGCAGATTTGAACTGGAAAAATGATAGTTTAGATTTGGGGGACTCAGAAAAGTTAAATTTAGACAGAAGTTCTGGCGATGAATCCATGGAGGAAGATCTTATGGAGACTAAGAACGTTGATTCCAACTATAATCCTGATGAAGTGTCTGATAGGAATGAGAAAAGGGAGAAAGATGCTTTGAAAGAAGAATCTTTTGTTCATGTTGTTGGGAAAGACTTATCTGCAAATGCAAACAAAAAAGATATCCACAGTGAAACTAAGATTCATCCGGCTGCACCCACTGAGAAAAGAAAGCTAATTGGTGAGCAGCGTTGTTCCATACTATCCCATGTGAATTTGAATCTTATCTTGGAATTTGGAATATCATGTTGTAGTTAGAACCATTAATTTAGTTGCTGGGACTTGCATATGACTCTAAGTATTATATGATATCCGGTTTATAAACCATGGAGTACCAAACGGTGGATTTAGTTTTCAACTAATTGCACATAATTGGATATTTTTTATGCCACAATCACTTTGCCATGAGGCTGCAAAGCAGTAGGATAGCGGTTTCTTTAAGGATATTTAAATTTAAATTGCAAAGATTTAGGAGGCCTTTAGTGATGTGAGTAAAAAATAAAAGGATTAGGGGGGATTTTGATTTTTTTTTTTCCAAGTTGCAGTGATCTAGTTGTATAAGCATCGTAGCTTGTACTGGAACTTGCATTAAACATGTCATGTTTTGCCTTGTGAATTCTTTCAGTGGCTGAAATATGCAATTAAAGAAGCCTGTATGGGATTTTCGGTTATAATTGTTGAGATTTCCTCAAAAAATAAAAGATATAATTGCAGAGGTTACCAACATTACACTTAAGCATTTTCATGAGTAAGATATAATAATTGTTTCAAAAATATAATTATGTAGCTGGATCTGTCTTTCATGATGTCTGAACTTTTCACCCTGTTTTTGTTGAAATTATTTATTTACAGATCAAGAAGCAGCTGAAAGTGCTGAGCCTGTAAAGAGGCAGCGGCGCTGGAAATCTGAAAACATTAAGGTTCCTGAGCTACAAAGCTCTAATCGTACTACCACAACTACACCTAAGGATGCATTCAAACCTACTCTTTTGAAACGCAGTTTTTCTCGATCAGACTCCACGGCAAGTGAGGACACTCCCAAGGAGCGTGTTGGTCAGTAGCTTTTCTTTTTCTTTATTTTCATTGATCCAATTTCTTTAGTTTACTTGAATTTGTTTGTGTTACTTTGGAATTTGGAATCATGTAACATCGATTTAATATTTGTTCCATCTTTAACCTTTGACAGTTCCACCATCTCAGAAGACTCCTACTGATTCCTTGCGAATTGATCGTTTTCTCCGTCCTTTCACTCTGAAAGCTGTTCAAGAACTTTTGGGGAAAACTGGGAGTGTCGCCAGCTTCTGGATGGATCAAATTAAAACTCATTGCTATGTTACGGTATGACCTCATTCTTCTTTCTACATTATACCATTTGTGATCCTCACTGTAGTAATTTTTTTAAAAAAATGAATATTTTTATGTGCAAAAATATACTCTGGTGTTGACCAGTGTGTGGTTTCTCAAGTTGTTTATCTGAATTTCCTGGATCCAATTGTGGGATTTTCTTTTTGATGCAGTACTCATCTGTGGAGGAAGCTGTTGCGACAAGGAATGCTGTGTATAACTTGCAGTGGCCTCCAAATGGGGGACGCCTTTTAGAAGCTGAATTTGTGGATCCTCAGGAAGTGAAAATGAAGTTGGAAGCGCCTCCACAAACCCCAACAACACCGGTTACTCCCGTTGCTGGTGCACCTGCTCCATCCTCCCAGCAACCACAGCCTTCTCCACGTCAACAAGTCTCTAAACAGCAGCAGCTTCCACCGCCGCCTCCGCTTCCGCTTCCACCCCCACCACCTGTATCCAATCCGCCCTCTATGAAGGAACGTCTTGGTCATCCTACACCTTCAGAGAGGCATGATCCACCATTGCTGACTCTAGATGATCTCTTTCGGAAAACCAAAGCAACTCCTAGGATATACTATCTACCATTGACAGAAGATCAAGTTGCTGCAAAACTTGGGGAGCGTGGCAAAAACAGCAAGCAGTAGGGATCAGACTTATTATAATTACGTATCGCGTTGGATTACCGATATGTTTGATAATGGTATCACATAATTACATATTTGCAGGTGTTGGCTATGAGAAAGGATTGTTCCAGCCAAGGCTGGAAATGCTGCTTCATCTATAGCTTTGGTTCATTTGAGGACTATTGCTTTAAGCTAGGACTTGAGTTTCCTTTTAAATTCAGAGATGAGTGGATTGATTCCCTTGTCAACTTTTTTTTGGTTTTATGTCGAACAAGAAGAGTTGGAACTCTTCTTTTAAAAAATGACCTATTTTGACTTTCTTTCTTAATGATGCTTCCCATTCATACGTGAATGTTTAGATTGCTACGGTAGGTGACATGAACGTATGGATTCGTTTGGCTGCGTGTAGGGATGTAAACGGGTCTTACCCACGAAAATGGCTTTATCCTAACCCGGTTTATACATTAATTATATCCGTCTAAAATGCATTTAAAATTATTCGTAGGTACTTGTAACTGTTTAGATATTTGATTATACTATTTATTAATTTAAAATATGCTTAAATATTAAAAATTTTACTAACTAAAAATGCATTAATAAAAATAAATATTTTATCAATAAATATATAAATAATATAAAATTTTTATATTTAACAAAAAATTATATTATTTAATATATTTTAAGGGTTATTTAATATATTTTATGGGTTTGTTAAAATCAGGTACTCGTGAGTACGTGATATCCATATTAGTTTATATGAGTGAATTTTGGGTTAATGCTGTTAGAGAATAACCTGTCGAGTCAATAGGTTACGGTGACCCGACTAGTTCAACGGGTTCTAATGGGTTTCATGCTTATTCGATCCTTATTATATACCCTGGACAGTTCACCGACCGAGTCACCGTTTTTTGGTTCAACCGGCCAAGTCGGACTGAGTTTTAAAATACTGATTGACGGTTTTAGTGAGAAAGGAGAAAGGAGGAAGATGAAGTTTTTTAAAAGTTAACCTTATTTATTTTTTTAAGTAGGGGGAAGATATGTTAAAGTAAGTAAAACTTTATTTTATTTAATTATCTTTTAAATATTTTGTTACCTTTTAATTTGATTTTAAAGGGAGTTAAGATCAAATATACTCTATGACGGACCAAAACAAGCTCCATCGGCATTGGCAGAACTCCATGTTGTTAGGGTTCCATCACTCTACTTATAGGCGGTGTCCTAATCGAAAATCTCGCACCACCTGCTTCTTGAAGTGTGTTGGGATGTGGTTGTCTATGAATTGGGTGTGCAGTGTTGAGCATGAGTAGAGTGGAGGTTATGGTCTATGTCTGTATGAAGCTGTTTGGAGAAGGAATATTAATCGAAGTGTGTTTTTTCAGACATAAAAAATTAACCGAATAGGCTCCATTTTTTCCTCTCCTTAGTTCAAACTCTAACCTCACCAAATTTCATGAAAACCTAGCGTTCAGAAGTTGTGGAATCGATCAATGATCGAATTTTGGTAAGTTCTTCGAATATGATTTGCCTAATCTCGTTTTTCTTCATAACCCTAGCTATCCGACCACATTTCTTTTTCGTTTGGGTTCGAAATTGTGACACCCAAAATTTAACTATTTCCTGATATTATATAAATATTTCTTA
>CANYCX011377608.1:0-14134 GCA_948193385.1 Breynia disticha f. nivosa | reverse complement strand
ATGAAAGTGGTTAGCTTATCAATCCTCAGCTGACCCATGAAACAGTAATTTAAGCGGAAGTAATGCATGCTAACAACTTTTGGCATACTTGTCGTACCTCAAATGAAGGGTCTGACAAAGATATACTCAAAAGTGTGGATTTTGCTTCTAGCAGTCCCTCTGATATACTTCCCAAAATTTCATCGTCACTGGCCATTAAAGATGCCATTAGTTTCGCTGCCACCATACGTTCCTGAACAACAGTATAAATAAAGCAATGCATATAAGGTCATAAGGTTGTGATTGCAACTTTCCAAAACAAATGAACAACAGAAAAAGGACCAAAAGAGAAACAACACATCTTATAGTTATCTCACGAGTGAACCATAAGAATATATCAAAAGGGAGCAAAGCAAATAAAAAAGGTCTGTTCCCCAGTGAAAAAAAGAACCACATTTACAAAGGGAAATCGGGTTGCAATTTTCAATCATCTTAAAAGGATTTGGTGAAAAGATGGGACGCATGCATGGCAGACTAAATCGAATAACATGACCTTAAAATCATAAAGATTATCATTAAATCAAAGTAAATATGCATCAAGTCGAATAAATCCTACAAATTATAAATTCTAGGCTATGAATCATTCACCGACTAACGTGCATAAAGAGTGGAAATCTAGGTGCCTCTGCGATAGATGTACAATTATGTTATTTTTTTTTTGTATAATACTTTGCCGTTTTTGTGTTTTATGTATATCTGTTCTTTGCTTCCTGTATTTTTTCAAACAATTGTAGAAGTCCCCGAGTTTCATAAATTAATTCTAGTTAAATTTTTTTTCAGCTTTGCTGTCGTGAAGTCCGTAATTGATTTTTTGCGATCTCTAAGATTTTTAAATAACGGACGCTTCGTCAGCAAAATTAACAAAAATCATAACTTGAATTAATTTATGAAAAATTAGGAGACCGCTACAATTATTTGAAAGAATACAAGGAATGGAGAACAACTATGCATATAATATAGGTACGACAGAATATTTCACCTTTTGTTTGCTTTTTTTGCACACGAGTGCCGACACCCACACCAACAAACACAGAAAAAGAGGATTGCTTTTAATACATTTTTTTACTGAGAAACAAAACTTGTATAGATATTTGAAGCTAAAATATAATGAGCAACAGTTAAAACTTATAAGCAGTCAGACTAGTGTCTCGAGAAGTAGTGTTATCATATACCTTATCTGATCCATTTCTAAGAAACTGTAGAGATAGCCTGAGAAGATCAGTCGAATAAAGAAGAATGTTGGACTTCAGATGGTACACAGCGGAGAAGAGAATCTGAATGCAAGCAGCTCGAATCTCAGGGTACGTTATCACCTTTCATTGTTTGAAATTATTGTCAGTAAAATGCAGAGGATAACATTGTGAGTTACAAACTTCCCGTGAAGAACTATTATTTGAGGTTTTTAAAAACTGCAAAGCAAATCAATTCAATGATATCCAATAATCAATAACAAGATACCTCAACAGATTGAATCAGCCGTGGAAGAGTTCTTTTAGCAAACCGTTTCTTTCCAGAATCAGAGATCTTCTGGCAGGCGCTAATGAGGACATTGGCCATACAAAGACGGAAAGATGGGGAAAGTGGCCCTTTAATTACATGGTTTTCGCTGCTCAAAGAGGAACTAGAATTTTCATTTTCATCATTCACCAATCGATTGAGCACATAGGTCAGGATAGAATTTCCTGAGGTAGTCTTTCCTGAATTTTGAGCTAAAAGGTTAGAATAGACCAGTTAAGCAATGGAATGCTATACTGCAAAAATAAGATACAAACCGGTGTATATTCTCTTAGTTGATGAGGCTTGAAAAGATCCAAAAGTTTGAAGTTCCGCACATATCATAAGTGCTAGGCAGTCAATGCAGCCATGCTGTGCTTTGGAAACTGAAATAAAAAAAGTCACACTATGACCACTTTATTTTGATAAAAGCACTTAAAAAAAGGGGAAGGTAGTATCTACCATCATCTCCGTCTAAAGAAGGCCATAGCAGAACTGATGCCATTGTGTTTCTGATTTGCAGAATCAAGGGATGAGAGACTGCATCTCTGCCTCTAACCTAGAAACCACACCACGAATCATTAACGTCATGCAAGTAATTAATTATGTGAGACAGAGTCATAACATATGATAGAATTTGATTTAGATGTTCGATCAGCATAGAGAGAGAAAAAGTCAAAAAGAAAAGGGATGCCTTCAATCAGATGACTTTAAAAATGAATAATAATTAGCAAAGAAAATTACCAAAATAGATGTGCAAACGGAGAACAAGCAAGCTTTTATTGCTAGCGTATTGTGACAGCTCGCTGAATGTTCCATAATGGATGAAACAATTGGAAACAGCACCTATGAATGATAATTAAGGTTAGAAAACTTAGATCAGTTTTTCGGAATCTTTTAAAAAAATAATAATCAGTAACTTAATCAATAGCTCATGAAAAGAAAATAAATATGCAAAAAAAGGAATAACAAACATTTATGTTCTTGAAATTTGACCTTCATGACATTTGCATCTCAAATTATATTTTTGTATTTTCAAAATATAGTTTGCTACGTTGCTACAATAATGCAGGAAATTGCAGGTTATTCTACAAAAAGGTAAGTAGGGGAAAGAAAGAGAGCTCTCATTGCTCATGAAAATGTGATCTTTGATGCACAACAAGAGCAGTACAAGCTATGTATAAGCTAAGATAGTGATACGATACCAGCCTGCCCTCCCTTTATCAACCAAAGCCCAACTGACACCCACATATGAGCCAGCTGTAACCAAGGCCCAATAGTTGGTCAAGCACCCTCATGGGCTAGCCACTCCCACTAAAACCTTGGTTGATAGGAGGAGGGGAGCCCCACTTCATATATTGTATACTTTTACTCTTTTTATTCAATGTGGAACTCTATAATTACCACGCCTTTCGAAGACCCACGTCCACGTGGGTTGAACAATTGGCATGGTGTAGGTCGAGCACTTGCACCAGACTTTCCCTTTTTGGCCCACAAGCCGGCCCTCCGCAACTGGATCCCGCTGGGCGAGACTGACTATGATACCAATTGATATGATACCGTCATGCCCTTACTTTATCAACCAAAGCCCAGCTAACACCCACACATATGTTAGCTATAGCCAAGGCCCAATGGTTGGTCAAGCACCCTCTTGGGCCGGCCCACTCCCATTAAAACCTTGGCTGATGAGAGGAGGAGAGCCCCAATTTCTATACTGTACATTTTTATTTTTTTTATTAGATGTGAGACTCTATCAGGTAGGACATAATGATAACCAAGAATGACAAAGTAGATATTCTTAATATTATAAGGTTACCATTTTATATTGTACCAAACCGTGCAAATAATCTTGGCAACAAAAACATAAATAACAAAATATGAAAAGAACATTCTAAAAAAAATTTAAATACTTTGCTCAAGTTCATTATCAGGCTTAAAGAAACAAATTTTAAAATTCTTGCGAAGATCTGTTTTGTTTCATTAAATCTTTCTCTACCAAACAGGGGAAGTAAAGACTTAGGATATGATTGTAAATGCTGACAGCTACGAACTTCTTCCAATGATATTTCAATCCTCAAAGCTTTCAACAAAACAATATAATTCAATAGTAAAAAAGGGATAAAGCACGTGCTATGCTTGATACCTCAGGATGAATACGGCCACAGAGCTCAGCAGAAAGTTTTCGTACATCTTCGAATTCAGACTTGCCATATGCTCTGAAATTACAGTTGTATAAAGAAGCTTGAATGTATTTTTCAAATAAATAAATGAAACATGCTTCACCCACTATGAGCTACCTTTGCAAAAGAAATGCAACTACGCATTCATGGTTAAAAATGTTGAGATCTCCACCTGAAATTATCACATATAAAGTGAAAGATTAAGGAAGTAATGAGAAAATAAAGCAAATACATAAAAAAAAGAAAGCCTCATCAACAATGTATAAAATTGTGACCTGTCAGAGAATAACAAGTCAAAAACATCTAACAGAGATGTGCAACGGCAAAAAGAATGCATTTTTCATGCTTAAATGAGTGATCATTTTAGCTTCCTATTCTTGCCACAAAAGGATACACAGTTTCAGCAAGAGGCTATAAATATTTTATTAAAATTTCCACCCATTGGCAAACTCAAGATATGATCATGCACTTTAGCATTTCCAATCTTCCTTCCCCCACCCCCAAAAAAACAGATAAACAAAAAAATCTTTCTGGGGAAAAAAAATTGTTAGTTCCTTGATTTCTTTACCATACGTCTTCATTTGCCAATTCTGAATCACTAAACTAGTATAAGGAACAGTACAAGCATCCAATCAACAAGAAATTACTGCTGTCAATCCCTAGCTTATAACAGTTTAAAGAGATTCTATTATTGTTTGGAGCTTAATTTACAGAATAACAACGTAGCTATTGTACCCAGAAGGATTGAAAAGCATACCACGATTGATGATTTCATTTAGTAACTGATCATACATAATAGATGAACTGAGGTTATCAAATACTCTCAACGGAAGCAGCCGAATGATAAGCAATGGACATAAGCGATCAAAAAGTGATTGCTCCATTTTCAGGCATTCATCATTGCTGCTGGTTTTATCATCCAATCTGTAAAATGAGATTCCATCAATCCTTCTGAAGATCAAAGACAAAAGAATTCACAAGCCATAGAGAAGGTTACGAAACTAAAAGGTAAAGGCCATCAGGAAGTTACTTGTTTTGATAAATAACATACACATGGATGATAATATTATTATCGTCAAGCAGGAAAAAATATAAACCCATTCCAGGAGCGCAGGAACAGATAATGAAGGAGTGACAGTTACCATAAAGATGAAAAAAAGTATGACACTGAAAGAATAGAACTGAAAATAGATCAAATAAAATGCAAGGTGAACGTACGGTTTCTGTTCCTTCATTTTCTTCAATACATAATGTAAAACAAAATCTGCAGCTTCAGCTAAGTGTTCATTGATACAACTTAAAAACCGTACAATAGTAGCATTTGCAGGTTCAGTAAACAACTTGTTTAGCAGGGGTTCAATCAAGCAGCTCCAATCCTGAACCTACAATATTTCACAGAAATCAACTAGTCATTTGTCAAGCCAAACTGATAGTACAGCAAATAAGAGGTCAACATTCCCTAAGAAACAGTAGAAACCAATAAAAAAATTGCAATGCAATAATAGTTCAACACAATTGCTAAAAGCATAGAAAGAAATTTTAAGAGTTTACCTTTATTTGCAATCAAAATTCAAAATTTCACCCTTTTTTTTTGTTAGACTAGAAATAGTTTAACACAATGATGCTAGATAGTTAATAGGCACTATGTAAATGCAGGTTCTTCAAAATTCCATACATCTTTATTTTTTTGCCAACAAAATCCCATACGTCTAAATCTTGGATTCACTCATCTGATACAACGGGGAAGCATTCCACATTGGAAACATAAATCTCCCATTTGACTTGAAATGAGAACAGCACAAAATTTTTATGCAACATTCCTTTTGTGGTTTGACAGATCACTCATGATGTTTATGTTCTTTTCCTTAAGCTCCATAAGTACAATAGGTATGGTAAGCTCCCTAAAAAAGTCTCAGGATACACCTTTGTGGTGATTATATACATTCTCAGAATTCAAAGTGTACACAGAAAAGCTTATGAATATGTCTGATACATCATCAAATATGCCAAGTATGAGCTATTAGAGAGAAGAAGGATGATGTGGATCCCAATACTAAGATTTCCATTAAACCGTTCCTCTATATTATATCATAATTTATCTCCTCTCCAGAATACAGAGAATAACTCAATTGGACCATACTTCTCCGGTCAAACAGTAGATGTACAATCAATTTTCAAAGAGGATTTATTAGTGTAACAGGCATATCACAATCAGTCCATAGTAAATTTATAAAGCAAAAAAGGTCGCAAAACCAAGATCAAGAAGAATACTTGTTTGAATAAGCACAAATGTATCCATGGTAAAAAAAATTACAAATAAACAACAAAGCAGAGATGCACAAGAAGATTGTTGTGTGAAACCAAATAGGATTGATATCATTAAAACAAACACAAGATCTTCAAACTCATCATTAGAAAAAAGAACTTTGATCTTACACATGTGGACCACTCCGGAATCAGCTTAAGTATTCGATCAGCATCCACTTTTGATCCTGCAATATTTTATATAAGGGCGGACAAAGAGAAGGAAAATCAATGTCTGAAGACTCAAACCATAAAAGATAAATGAACACAACTATAGGTAGAATCTCTGGAGACAAAACACTTGATATCGGATAACTAATAAATGAACAAAAATATTTTTCTGAGGTGCTGATTGCTTTCTAAGAATCATTTTCTAATTTCCATGAATACAAGTTCTCCAAATTCTGATAAAAATCCATTGTCATCAGAATTAAAGAAAAATTTATGCAGAATATACAATCCAAATGAGTTCATTTTTCAGCAACTGGAAAACTGGAAAGCTATAAAGTGGTGCTTTCCAATTTGCATTCATTTCCACAAGAAAAACACAAAAGACCTTGAATATTTGATTTTTAAGAAGGCGCTCGCATTTTCTTAGTGACAAACACATATCCATCAATTTTTTCTATTTTTAGGAATTTTTTCTGAATTAACGAAAAGTTTCCAAATGTAAACAAGCCTAAACATTGCAATCAATCCATGCCTCTGATGGCCAAGATGAAACAGTTCAGCAAGAGAAGAAATTTATGCAATAACAAGAATTACCTTATAGACAAATAACCACAATAAATAGAAAAGGGAATCCTTCTCTGTCATTTATGTGAATTTAATAATAATAACAAATGAGAAAGGCTAGAATGCACTCTACAAGCACTTTAAGTGAGATCTACATACAAAATATCAATATTTAGTGACATATATACAAGAAAAGAAATAACTATATAAACCAATACTAGGTTGTTGTCAAACTAATCAAAAGACATGCTAATGTGACATTGAAAGCGCAATATGCTAAAATGATTATCAAATTCTAATTTTTTAAATAAATCCATTCAGCAAGATACCTTCCATCATGTTTTGATTAGTGTTTGATTCCTCCATACTATGGTTGCTACAAGAAGGAAAATGTTAAAATATCAGCAAACTGGCAAGTGTATCTTACAGCATCCAACCATCAGAAAAAGAACCAATAACGATTTCAAAAGAATTACAATGAGAAGTGCCATGATGAAAAGAGACTGAAAATTGAAGTACCTAATGCAGTCGAGCAGCATACATATGACTGCAGGTTGCTGGTTGTGATGTTTAAGCATTGCAATAAGGGCAGAACCAGCATACAAATGCACTTTTTCATCTGATGAATAAGTGCACTGAACCAATCCAGGTAAAGCTACTGATGGTTCTGTAAAATGGGGAACAAAATGATAGTTTATTGATCTAGCCTTTATCATTCCACTAATAGATGTAACAAACAAAAAAATTATGTTTGGATCCGAGAGCAAGAGCAAGATGTTCAAAATTGATCATTTCAATAAACTTCTGTATGATGCTTTACAAAACAACGGCAATTTCCCAATACATAGAAATATCCATGTATGTGAGAAATGTTATGCATTTCATGAATTGATGCCAACAAACTGGCGATACAGCATAACCATCGGCAATAAAACAATAGATTGGAGATAATTAGAACCATTACATTGTTATGTTCAAACTTCAAATTGAAATAGCATTTTTTCCGAACATCAACATATGCATACTATTCATCAAAATATAAAAATATTAGTGATTAGTTATGAGCAATAAGCTACCACAAAAAATAAGAAATTGCATTTAGCAACAGAAAATTTCAGTCCTGTAAACTCATTTTTTAATCAAACTATAGGAATAGAGATTGTCATAATATCAGGAAACTGTACAACAAATTGTCACTTTCATATTAAGGGTGACATCCACAAGTTAAATTATCGTTGTACAAATTTCAGAGTTATATGCAATGTTTCATCACATGAACAACATAAGAAGTGAAATCTATAATTTCAAATCCATGATTTATCAAAATTCTCGCTAACATTCTTCATTTTCAAAAGGAGAAAATATTTAAATTCACAACACAAGAAACTATAGTTTTCCATCAGGATCAAGCAATGAGGAATATATTTCAGAGCTAGAAATAGGAAAAACAATGAAGAAGAGGAGAAAAATATAAAAAAAAAAAATTATAGCTGAAAGCTAGCACACAGAAAGGAAGAAATATCAGTTACAAAGACAAAATGTCTTAAAGCATGTTAATTAAGCTGTCTTAAAGCATGTTAATTAAGCTGTGAAAGAAAAACAAATCAAACAGGCCAACCTATCATTGAAAGCAAACTAGAAGCTTGTTCACGTATGCTTATTTCTTCATCATTGAGGCAATCTAACAAGTGCTTTGTGATATTTTGCCTGCAATAGGTCAGTGAATAAAAAAAATAATCAGAAGAACACAACTATGAGAAACTACCAACTGAAAGAAAAAAGAATATAGCCACTAGAATCTAGATAGTCATTACCAAACAAAATGGTCAAGCATCCTTCCAGGATCTGATGATAAAGAAATTAATTCTGATATAACATCAACGGCATTTCTCCTTTGCTGGACATTTCTGGAAGCAAAGCGCTTTAGAACTTGATTAAGGCAGTTGCTTCCAGTGCTCCTGTGGCCACGTGTCATCCAAATAAATCTGATCTCCATGCCACAAAGTATTGAAATATAAACAGCAACAATGTACCAATAGTAAACCAATTAGAGAAAATACATGGAACAGTATTCTGCTACAAGCTTGACAATGGCTCTTGCTGTGCAGTCCCTCTCATCTAAAAGTTGAAGGAGCGAAGGTAGCACAGCATCCATTTTTCTATAGTCAGAAACACCATTTCCAGATGAATTGTTTTGCTTAAATATGGCAGCCTTAAATACGCAAATAGCAGCAGACGCCACATCTTCATCTGCACAATGAAGCTAGCACAAAAAAGAAACAAAAAATAAGAAATAAATAATTAGTATATCTAAAAAAATGTCTGATAAAATAAAATCCACGTAGCATGAACACCAACGAAATAAGGATAACAATTAAACCACGGGAAATATTCCTTCCATGATTTTTTTCCTCCTTATTACATTGCTTTCAAATTGTCATGTCGCACAACACGGACAACAACTGTGTTGGCTTTGCTCGATTTTTTAAAGTAAGGATCCCATATTGTTGCTGAGATAATTTGAAGGATAAAATTATCTTCTCTAAGAAAAGATGTCTTTTGAAATCAAATTAAGGTAATTAAAATTATAACAGGTTGATCCAGCACCACTCTCCAAGGGACTCAACTAAAATGCCACCCCATCCTGAACAAGCATTATGAGTACAACACTAAACTAAAGGAAAGAAAATTTTCAGCTGTCTTTCTTCATAGATTCTATCCATTGCTTATCTGTGATGCAGTCTAAGGTCATGTTCTATCTCTATAATACATGATAATTGCTATATAGAACTTTATTCTGCTTCATCAGCTAAAGGATACTTGCCTGTGATAAAAGAACATGTGACATCTGCATCCCGTATTCTGATACAACACTGTCAAACTTTTTGCTGTCAAAACGTCCCAAAAGAAGGCATAAGCAGTTAAGAAAAAATTTTCTGGTCTCTAAACCAGCATCCTTGCTTGTCTCATGGTCTGCATGGTTGTCCGTATAAAACTGAAAATACAAATATTCTGTTTGTAATCAGAAACATCGGTTCCATCTCCTGAAAGTACGCCAAACACAAAAGAAAAAAATAGCCCGGCAAGGCCAAAAATAACTCTCCAAAGAAGAAGATTTTATTAAAAAAAAACCCAAATTGTCCGCATATTACGCGGCACCTAGATATCAGAAGAAAATAACTTTTGCACGTTATATGCACTGCAGCGTGGAAATAATAAAATTATACCACCTGGTACAAGCATTTCAAATTCAGCTTTGCAAGTTTGATATTGTAAGCGGGACTTTGGTGTCATATTGTTTGATGCATCATTTATTGAGCAAAAACATTAAATGTTGTCTTGCGATGCTATAAAAAAATCTAAAGAAAGATGCATTAAGATAATTAAAACTATCTCCTCGCCAGTATAAAATGCTCCTGATACAACAATGGATAATGCGAACCAACTTTACCATTCCTGCCACCAATATCAAGTATACACCCTTATATTTGTAATCATATTAACAGGACAGAAGTCTTAGCTTTATTTAAATAAAAATCTGGAATGATGCAGAAATCTCATGTTCTCTATTTCATGGATATGAATCATACAGTCAAATGAGGTATAATAAAGATCTGGCCACTTTTCCTGAAGCAAATAAAAACACACATTTGCTATTAAAATAAAAATGCACACACATAACATTAACACACAAGTAATATTTGGAAAAAAAACCTGGATGCTCGACAGATACTGGTCTAACAATTCATTGCAATGCCGAGAAAACTTCTGATCTTCCAAGTGCAAAAGAAAGCTGTAGTGCTTCCAACAGGAAGAAACTAATAGCGCACCACTTTTGAGACCTGTTGCACCTGTCTTTCAGATTGTGGACAGAAATCATAGTGCAGGCAAAATAGAGATGATTAGATTATGAGAGCCATAAAAGCACCTGCCTCATTTTGACTGCAACCATAGTGCTCTTTTACTTCTTGCAACCATTTAAGCACTTGTTCAGCCCCTTTAGCATGTAAAGGCCTACTTTTCCTGCTCCACTGCAGGAAACAGGAAAGAAAAGTGCATCAACATCCTATAGAAGTTGTAATCAATCAAACATTCTATAAACTTCATAAATGTGCATGTATTTGCAAGTGGACCAGAAAACTCTCAACAAACATTTCTAGTTAGCTACTATCTAATTTTGAAGTACTGAACTTACAGCTAGTAATCTCTGCAACAGATTCTTAAGTTCATCTAACTGATTCCAAAGCGAAAAAGCCATTTCAATATTTGGAACTTCTGATGACTTGGGAGCTTGCTTCACTTTCTTCTCCTGTATACTAGCAATAGGCCTACCCGACCCACCTGAAACTGCTTTTGGTGCATCACCCAAATCAATATTATTTTTTGTTAGCCCTTCACTAATAGCTAAAATGCAATCAGCAGCAGCTACTGCCAGGCGAGAGGGCAATTCAAAGCCATCCTGCATAATACTGCAAAACCTATTGGTTAAGACTTTAGAGTAATTTAATATGTATTACTAATGCAAACTGAAACCCTAAACAGAGGAAACTTGTAATGGGTTCAGTTCCCACAAAGTCACCAAAATCCAGCATAAATTAACAAATCACAAAAGCAAGGACACGTACCTCCCGCTGCATACGATCTGCAACAATGGCGGAATACAAGAGCAAAGTATCTTCAACAAAGCAACGTAGTTATCCCTTATTCCTAAACAGCAACAAAATTACGAAATTTCTGTCAAATTGAAGATCAAATATAAAAGAAATAAAAAAATTGTAGACATTTCCTGACCATTCAGTGTAAAGTGATTGAAACTAAAGCTCTCATACTCCACGATCCCGCGCACAATGATACACCAACCAAGGGCCACATAACGATCCTCCTTTCTAGTAATAAGACTCGCTAAACTATTCGCAACAAGCTCAAACAGACTCGGGTCTTCAAACAACCAGTTAATAATAATCATCACTTGTCCCTTCGATTCCTTACTCCTCAAGCACTTCCAACAAACAAACAAGTTTTAGATGATTAACTAGTGAGATTAAGGCGTGCTTAAGCAGCTGAATATGCATGGATAATAGCAAAATTAAGACAGTAGTAAACAAAAAAGAAAACGAAACAGCATTTGGAGATGAGAAAATAAATTACATGTTGGAGGAGAGGGATAAAAATGTGGTCGAGATTATCAGTTGTAGACACAGCGTCAGTGGCGAAGTTGTGAAGGAGCAAAAGCGAGTCTTCGAGAGAAGCTGCAGGGAGCAAAATAGAGTTACTGTAGAAAAGAGGGAAGAGTGAGAGGAAAAAAAAAGGAGAGTTAGTTACAGAGAGAGAAAGAGGGAGTGGAGGAGCGAGGGGAAGGGAGTGATCGGAGGAGCTTTCTAGAGGGAGTAGAGAGGATTGTCGTGATAGCTCGGCCGATTGTGGCGGAGAGCATGGAGGACTGTGGTGTCGACATTCTATTATGTTGAATGTTGTTGGGATTGAGATATTTATAGCTTTTCTTTAGGATGTGTTTGGACGACTGGTTATTGCTGTCAAATGCTTCAACCATCAATCCCACTGCCACTACCAACTCAAACCCTCAACGTCTGCCACCTTTTGTTATCCCTAACTCGCTCTCACTCCCTCTCAAAAGCCCTTCAACTCCACGCCCAAATCATCAAATTAGGAATTCAGTCAACCCCACTTGTAACCAACCACCTCATTAACTTCTACTCCAAAACCCACTTCCCTTACTTTTCCCTCCAAATTTTTCATGAGTCACCTTTCCGCTCTTCCACTACCTGGAGCTCAATTATCTCCTCCTTGTCCCGCAATGACCTTCCCAGTCTTGCAATTCAGTACTTTCGTCGAATGCTTCGTGGCAATGTGCGCCCTGATGACCATACTTTGCCCAGTGTTATGCGCGCGTGCGCGGTTATTGGTTGTTATGATGTGGGGAGAGCATTGCATGGTTTTGTGGTTAGTGTTGGGTATGATTTTGATGTATTTGTGGGAAGTTCAATTGTTCATATGTACGCACAGTGCGGGAAAATTTTGGACGCTAGGAAGGTGTTCGATGAAATGCCCGAGAGGAATGTGGTCTCCTGGAGCGGGATGATTTATGGGTATACTCAATTGGGGGAGAATGAGGAGGCTTTGGTTTTG
Source organism: Breynia disticha f. nivosa (assembly GCA_948193385.1). NCBI lineage: Eukaryota > Viridiplantae > Streptophyta > Magnoliopsida > Malpighiales > Phyllanthaceae > Breynia > Breynia disticha. The sequence goes on along the minus strand of CANYCX011377608.1, from coordinate 1,235 downwards.
TTTAAAGAGGCTTTGTTGGAGGGTTTGCATGTGAATGATTTTACGTTTTCGAGTGTTGTCAGAGTGTGTGGTAGTGCGACATTGCTTGAACTTGGTAAGGCGATACATGGGTTGTGTTTTAAGACGAGTTTTGATTCGTCGTGTTTTGTGGGAAGTTCGTTGATTTCTTTGTACTCCAAATGTGGTCTTGTTGAAGATGGTTATCAGGTTTTCAATGATACATCTGAGAGGAATCTTGGAATGTGGAATGCCATGATGATTGCTTGTTCACAACATTCACATACAAAAGAAACATTTGGTTTGTTTAAAAAGATGCAAAATGCTGGGATTAGACCAAATTTTATTACCTTTCTATGCATGATTTATGCTTGCAGTCATGCAGGATTAGTCAAAGAAGGACAATACTATTTTGAGCTCATGAAGCAGTACGGTATTGATCCGGGGCCGCAACATTATGCTTCCTTGGTGGACTTGCTCGGTCGTGCAGGGAAGTTGCAGGAAGCACTTTCAATCATCCAGAAAATGCCTATGGAACCAACAGAATGTGTTTGGGGTGCATTTTTAACAGGTTGTCGTCTACATAGAAATACAGAGTTAGCAGCCTTTGCAGCTGATAGAATTTACGAGTTAGGCACTACGAATTCGGGTATCCATGTTCTGTTAGCTAATGCTTACGCAGCGGCTGGAAGATACGAAGAAGCAGCCAAAGCTAGAAAGATGCTAAGGGACCAAGGTGCAAAGAAAGAAACTGGTTTGAGTTGGGTTGAAGAGGGAAATAGAATTCACTCATTTGCTTCAGGGGGTAGGTCTCATGCTTTAACTGAGGAGATTTACAGGAAATTAGATGAATTGGGAGAAGATATGGAGAGAGCAGGTTATGTTGCAGACACTAAATTTGTATTAAGAGAAGTTGACAGCGTTGAGAAAAATGAGGCAATTAGATATCACAGCGAAAGGTTGGCCATTGCATTTGCGCTAATTGTGTTCCCACCTGAGAGGCCAATCCGGGTGATGAAGAACTTGCGCATTTGTGGCGATTGCCATACTGCAATTAAGTATATTTCAAAATGCACTGGAAGAGTAATCATAGTGAGGGATTATAATCGATTCCATAGGTTTGAATATGGAAAGTGTTCATGCGGAGATTATTGGTGAGTTTCTAACTCAAGGTGCTAAGGCATAAGGTTATATCTTTATTCAGAACTTTTACATGATCCATTCATTCTTTTTTTTTT
>CANYCX011377499.1:0-11554 GCA_948193385.1 Breynia disticha f. nivosa | reverse complement strand
ATTTGTATGAATTGCCTCGATATTTATGTTAGCATACATTTGCATTTGATATTGTGAGATCCTAATTATGGAAATGAGAAATGTTTGCATTCCATTCATTTATGTCATGTGTACAAACATGAGCATTTCTATATGTTCATAATGAGGGGATTAGCCAACCAAAGCAAAAGCTCTAACTTCATGTGAGGATTAGCCAATATATGAGAGTGGACTCTCTCATGTGCACAAGAAACACGTCGGGCATGCATTTCTGTAAATTGCATTAGCATTTTATGGTACCTACATTCATATTGACATATGCACTTGGTTTGGATATGAAGTTGAAGTGTATGTGGAATTTTATGTGTATGTGCTAAAGTTATGTAATGTGATAAATTACGTGTAATATGAATAAAGATTGTGCATATTGTTTAGGCTTATGAGTTTGGATTTTGAATGATTGCTTGAAATGTATATTGATGTGAATTGGTGGAATTGTGGAAGTTGTTGATGATATGTAGATAGTTGGAATTTATGAAGAATTCATGTGTTAAATGTTCAATAAATGTTAATGATGGTATGGAGTTGAGTGCAAGATGTTAAATGAATTAAAGTGGAAATGTCGTGTTTAAGGTTTTGATAATGTGTGTATTCATTAAGAAAATGGTGTCCTAGATGTGTGGATTAAAATGTTTGGAATGCTAAGTGTTGAGTTGTTGTTTTTAGGAATCCAGCAGGTTAGAACGAGCTGGGGAACGGCCAAGCAAATCGTTTCCCCTAGCCATTGCAATTGTAGTATGAAGCCAGTAAGGTGAAACGGCCAGGAGAACGGCCACAGCAGGCCGTTCCTATGGTCGTTCCCTTTGTTCTGGCAGCCTAAAGACGTAATAATTAGAGTGTTTGTGAGGAAAAATGGGTATAATATTCAAACCAAATACATGACATTTGTCATAAACTAAGTTATAAGGGCCTTAATCTTGGCTGACGAATTAACATCTATTGAAATAAATAATGAAAGGAGATGTGGGAATTTGTAAGAGAGTGGTTGAAACAAATTAATTATTGAGAGATTTGGAAGATAGGAATATCTAAGAAAGGATAATTCTAGGTCTTGAATAACGTACTACAGCATATCTGAAGTAAGTAAATGACCTAGGATGAATTCTTAGCAAATAAAACACCTAAAGAATTGTTTGTGATATGGCAATAGTGAGCATTTAGGGAATTTAGGTGCGAATACGGCATTGTGTTTTCCCACGAGCACACCCGTGTTGGCCGAAGGTTCCCGTTTACCTTAGTTTAACAATGCTAGGGTTTCACTTACTGAGTATTTTTATATACTCACATTTGTTGTTGCTGGATGTTGTGCAGGTTTAGGAGGATTTTCACGGACGAGGTCGGAGGAGCACTTTTGGGTGGAGTGATTTTAAAATTGTAAATGTTTTGTAAAAATGGTACATATTGTTTTGTATTTAGAACCACATCTGCATGTCTAGTGGGTGATATTGAATCATAGAAAAAAAAAGTGAAAAATTCAAGGTTAATTCGAAAATCAAGTGACCAAATTTGGGGTTCACACCACGAGATCGTGCCAGAAACCTGTTCTTCAGTGATAATGAGCACGACTTGTGCTCATCTGGCACGACCGCGCTACCTGGAAAACTTGTTGAACAAATTGTAAAACAGAATTTGAAAATAGTCTTGAATAGAGATTCAACAAGGCAATCATTCTTATCGCATAATGTACATAAATCGTAATAAGAAATGATTACTTATGCATTAACAACTTTGGTAATTTTGTTAAAGCACTTACTTTGTAATTAAATTACTCACTTGTGTGTGTAATTTGTGTTCTATAGAGCGTTGAGTAGCTGCGGGACTCTAATATTTGCGGTGGACATCGAGTAGCGTGATACAAGCATTAAGGTCTCAGCTCCTAGATTTTGAGAGTTTATACATTTTGTATTTTTTCTTTTGTACATACTGATATTTGATTTCCATGAATTAAATTTTATACTAGCTTCCGCATATTATTTTTTGTTTGTACATAACGGGTGTTGAAGTTTTAAATGAATGCATGTATTTCATCTTCATATTTGTTTGGTTTATGAATATCATTTTAGGAAAAACAAAAATGTGGTTGCTAAAATTATAAATTATTAAAAATGAGGTTTGAAAAATTGGGTCGGACATTTAGTTTCCTCATCTATTGCTAAGGGTGTGTTTTGGATAAAAAAATGCACGAGAAGTTTTGGCAGATTATGATAACATGTTTTTGCAGTAAGATATTTTTTGTTGGGTAGTAATTCAAGAAGAACTTGCTCTACTAATGCAAGTTACTTCTTCTTTGACAAATTATTTTTTACTCGATTAAAAGTTGGAATGAAAACACACTTTATTATCCTTACCTTTGACCTTAGTTGATTGTTCATGTAGTGGTTTGATGTTAATCTAAAAATATCATAATATCGATCAAGTAACTCAGTTTTTACGTTGATTAATGAATCATTTTCCGCTGTTAGATCTCATGTCGTGATGATCAAGCCTTTGCTTTCTTTAAATGAAGTGTTTTATCTTGTTATTCAATAAGAACATGAGTTTAGCTCTATTTCATCTGTTGAGCCCATGATTTTCTTTAATAGATCTGAACAATTTTTTAATGGATGGGTGGAGGTCGTTTTCACAGGGACGAGGACCATATAATAACTAAAAAACCTTATTGCACATGTTGCCATAAAGAAAATCACACTGTTGGTCAATTTTATAGGAACCATAAATTTCCTATAGGATATTATGGATCAAATTTAAGTGTTCAACACAATTCATCTGTGAAATTTGTTTCACAATCACCACAGTCACCTATGTCGCAACATAATTATTCCATCCAATTTCCTTTTTTAGCAATGTTCTTGTTGCTGGGTCAAGTGTTGCTTCTTGTGACACTAAATTTTATTTTCTATTTTTCAATTTTGAAAAATCTTAATTACAAATTTTAGTAATTTTTTTTTTGCAATTTGAAAACAACATACATGTATTGAGAGAATAACCATCAAACATCAACAACCTACATGACTGCTCATAAACAATAACTAAAATAACCAAAATGAAAGATATAGTTTAAAATGTGATACAAGGCAGAAGATGGTTTAATAAACAGAGTTCACAAAATTTATGCCCAATAACAAAATACAATTTTAAGGCTTGAACATAAACACTTTATAAACTATGTGGATCCCCAACCTTGTCGTATGAGTCCCTGAAAAATTTGATTATGCCTAGGCGAATGAAGAACTATGCGACAACCTGTCAATCTGCACAACTGAAAAAATCTGCAGAAAAAAAAAGAGTATTAAAACTCAGTGAGTGCATACCCCTATGCTACTATCCAAACCAATTTAGCCAATTGCAATCATTCATTCAAGTACACACAATTTGGTTTATTTCCTCTATTTTCTTTACCAAGAGTTATGTAAATTGATCTTGTTTTATAGGTCATACTAATGGTTTCATTCCTAAATTTTCCATTAGAAACACAATTCAATCAATCATACAAACTAGCAAACATGTCTGTCAAGTTTCTGACTCAAATTATCTCAAAAAACGTGCATTTTAGTGCATGCACGGTTTGGTGCACAATTTTGGGCAATCCATGCACCGTACAGTTTGCTAGTGCACATGCTATTATGGACAGAATAGTACAAACAATTTGTTGCAAGGTTTGTGCAACCCGTGCACCAACCCGTTTGCATCTCAAATTCAGCACTGGATGTTTAGTTTTATCCAGAAGTGTTGTACGAGTTAGCGAACGATTTGCCTATTCTATTTCTCAACTCATGCGCACTCAATTGTCACTAAAAAAACATCAAATTTCAAACCAACAACTTGCAATCTCAATCATATACAAATCATATATCATTTCGACATTAGCCAACAAGTATTTCAACACATTCCAATGCCGATTTCTCACATCATGCATTCAACCCAAACAATCACTTGCAGATTCATTCCGTTTCATCCCATACAATTCATATCATTCAATAAACATAACATTATCACACTCAACACATGTTCTCTTTTTTTATAAATCACACAAATGCTTATGAATATTTGTGCTGCACACTCATGCACTTTATGGAATATTCATCATTTGACGTCTTTTCCACTCTTTTTGGGTAAATTTATATCATAAATTTCAATGCATCTATTCCGCTTCATTTTTTGGTTCTTTGACCCCACTATATACATTGCTTCTATTTTGCCTCATTTCAGGTCCTTTGATCCCATTATTTTTATTGTGTTTATTCCACCTCATTTTGGGTTCTTTAATCCCTATATTTACATTGCGCCTATTCCGCACCAAAATTCATAACCTTTTCTGCATACTTGTACAGGCTCTAAATGCTTCCCTCGTGTACTTTTGCGTTCTCTAAATATATCATAATGTTATTTTAGAACAGTCATGTTTATACTCCTTGATTTTACATAATGTTTTATGTGTGCCTTTCTTCATAAATAATCATGTTTCAAGAGGCAGGTTGACAGAAAATGTTACTTGTTGTTTAAGATTTCACCATAAATTATTTTATTTAGGATTCTCACACTTTGGTGATGATTGGACAAGCTAAAAATCTCTCTAGCTTATACTGTTTCCAATTTTCTGGTTTTGTTCTTGAACAATATACGCCAATTATTTTAGTTGTCCAAAGGGGTAATTTGTGGCATGTTAGGATAGGCTATCTTTGAAGTGTTGTTTTGCAAAGTATATCTTCTAAAGATTTTACTGTGGTTGATGATCGTACCATTCATTATGAGAGTTTTTTTGGGCAAAGTAGAAAAGATTAAGTTTTCAATTAATACATTTGTCACAACTCGTGTGTTTGATTTATTTCATGTTAATATACGAGGTCCTCTAGCTGTGTCTACACATCATCATTATTTTCTTAATGTGGTTGATGATAATAGTAGATGTACTTGGTTGCTCTTGTTGAATAATAAAGAGGAGACTCGTTCATGTTCACTCAATTTTTTGATTATGATTCATCTTCAATATGCTTCTCTGTTATCATTGGTGTTGTTGTCGTTGACATCTTGACATGTCTTGTTCTTTTCTTCTTATAGTGTTCTTTGAATCGTGTAATTGATGCATGTTATGTTATGGTCATGAGTTATGATTATATTTGTGAGTTATATGTTATGGTGTTGATTTAAGATTATGGTTATGAGTTATGGATTATGATTCTTTTTTTGTTATGAATGACATCACAAATCCAACACAATTGTGCTCTGATATTACTATTAGTATTTTTAGAAAAGAACATGACTGAATAAAAAACAAAAAATTAACAAAATTAGTATGTTGAAATTGCTTTTATACTATTATTTATGTTTTTAGAGAAGAACATGATTGAACAAAACACAAAAGAGAAACAAAATTAGTATGACGAAATAGTGTATGTTTTATTTGATACTTTAGCATTGTTTATAAAGACAAAACTAGTTCTCATAAAAAATTATACAAAAAATAATTTAATTTAATTTATTAACACTCTTTAAACTTCTTAAAAACTAGGTGTTATTTAATTTTATTACTTATAAATAGATCTTATTTTATTTTTCAAAGACATACTCAAACACCCTAACCCACAAAATTTGCTAACTCCTTTTCATTGTTTTTGTTGGTTGTCTGTTCGAACTAAATATCCACAATTGTTTTTTCATTTAATTTTTGAAAATTTGGGTGAGGATTTGGTGACCCAACTCAAGATCAGAGAAAGCCAGCAAGCTCAAATATTCACAATGTAATTCAATGTTCATGTCCTTGCACCACACAAGGAATCATTGTAGAGTTAGCCAAAAGTGCAACTTTATCTCCATCACTTGTAACCAGATGCAGTAAATAAGTATATACCAAACACAAATTTTAGGACTCATTTAATTGATGCAAATCAATCCAACTCCTTCTTATTGCAACATTGGTAGTAATATACAAATTTGTCATTTTGAGTGACATTTTGCTAAAGTGTGGCATTACAAATTTGGAAGGAATCTGATAGAAAAAGTGTCTTCAACAACTTAGGAGTTTCTGCTAGAGAACATCTGATTGTGAGAATTTTAACATTCATTTTGATTGTAAGTGCTAAAAGCTTTATGTTCAATGACTTGATACTAGGAGAACTTCATGTTTTGGTACTTGTTATTTGTTCATTGTTTCTTTTTTTTTTTGGACAAAATTGACATGAAATACACTTACAAACTAATGGTTGCAAAGTTTGTCACAACACTCTTTTTTATCGCATTTTTTTTTGCCCCAAACTATATCTAAGTTCACTTCTTCCTTCAAAAACTACTTGTTTCTTTTCCTTTCACAGAATTCTTCCAAATTGTCTGGCTTCTTCATATTATGCAAATGACTCATTTGCATTAGTTACTTTTTACAAGAGCCTGCCAGAACTTTCATCACTTAATTCTATATGTTTCTCTCTGATAAATGTCCTTGGTAGCATAATAGTGTAGCTATTAAAGTCAAGCTTACTTAATTCAAAGATCTATTTCATTATAAGTTAATGTTGTCACTGCCTCCATGCCTTCTTGCAATTTTGAATTTATTTCTTCTCATTGGATTTTGGATAATGGGGCTACAAATCATTTAACATGTTCCCTTACATGGTTTGTTGATTACAAACTTCTAGACGGATCATAGGTTCTTGTTACATATATTGGAACAGTTAAGTTTATACTCCTTCATTTTACATATTGTGTGATTTTTTCACATATAATCATGTTTCAATAGGGAGGTTGATAGAAAATGATACTTGTTGTTTAAAATTTCACCATGAATTATTTTATCCAGGACTTACACACTTTGATAATAATTGGACAAGCTAAAAAGCTCTATGGCTTATGCTATCTACATTTTTTTAATTTTTTTCTTTAATTATATACATCAACTATTTTAGCTGTCCAAAGGAGTAATTTGTGGCATGTTAAGATAGGTCATTTTCAGGTGCTGTTTGCAAAATTATATCTTCTAAAGATTTTGTTGTGGTTGATGACCATACCATTCATTGTGATAGTTTTTTTGGCACAGTAGAAAAGGTTAAGTTTTTCAATTAGTACATCTATCATAACTCGTGTGTTTGATTTAGTTCATGTTGATATATGAGGTCCTCTAGGTGTGCCTACACATCATTATTATTTCTTTACTGTGGTAGATGATTATAGTCGATGTAATTGGTTGCTCTAGTTGAATAATGAAGAGGAGACTCATGCATGCTTACTCAATTTTCTGATTTTGGATTCATCTTCAATACGCTTCTTTGTTGTCATTGGTGTTGTTGTCACAACATCTTGGCATGTGTTGTTCTTTTGTCCTTATAGTGTTTTTTTGAATTGCGTTATCATTGTATGTTAACATGAGTTATGATTATATTCGTTGTTGCTTCAAATCAGTAACGACGTCTCACCACCAAGTCTGTGAATCCTGCAAAATAAAATATGATCATACACAGGGCTCATCCCCGGAGTGCACTCTGATGCTCAAGTTAGTAGCATAATATTTCTGTATTTTGTTTCGGGTGGTAAGAACGTCCCTTTGAAAGTTTTTTAATCTCTTTATATAGAATAAATGTAATAAATATGATTCAATATAAAGTCTATAACATTTTTTTATTAATGCGTGTAATGTCTATAATGTCTTTCAATTAATAACCGTAACGTCTTTCTCTTAACGATCGTTACAATTAACCTTGTTTAATATTTATGAAGTTCAATGGATTTAACCAATTTCGTAGGCTTTAGACCATTCTTCATCATTATTTATGAGTAATATGTTGTGATGATGACTTATGATTATGGTTATGAGTTATGGATTATGATACATATTTTTTTTGTTATGAATGACATCACAAATCAAACAGAATTGTGCTCTGATACTATTGATAATAATTTTAGAATGAATATGGTTGAACAATAAACAAAAGAATAACAAAATTAGTATGTTGAAATTGCTCTAATACTATTATTAGCGTTTTTGGTGAAGAACATGATTGAACAAAACACAAAAGAGTAACAAAATTGATGACAAAACAGTGTGTTTTATATTTCTCATAAAAATTTATTTAAAAAATAGTTTAATTTAATTTATTAACAATCTTTAAACTTCCTAAAAACTAGGTATTATTTAATTTTATTGTTTATAAATAGATCTTATATTATTCTCAAAAATATATTCAAACACCCAGACCTACAAAACTTGCTAAGTCCTTTCCATTGTTTTTGTTAGTTGTCTATTCAAACTAAATATCCACAATATTTTTTTATTTGGTTTTTGAAAATTTAGGGTGAAAGGATGGTGCTTTAGCCCAAGTTCAGAGAAAGCCACCGATATTCAGAGAATGCTTACAGTCGTACTTACATATGTCTTACCCCAAGAAGACTAAAGAGAGTTCAAACTTACGATCGTCAGAATATAAATGTCTTGTCATTACCGTTAGACCAACCCATTGGGATTTAAATATCTACAATGGAAATTTAGTGTTCACATCCTTGTACCACAAAAGGAATCATTGTAGAGTTAGCCAAAAGCGTCAACTTTATCCCCACTACTTATAGCCACATGCACTTAATAAGTACATACCAAACACAAATTTTAAGACTCATTTAACTGAAGCAAATCATCCAACTCCTTCCTATTGCAACATTTGTAATAAGCTACAAATTTGTCATTTTGGATAACATTTTGCCCAAGTATGGCATGCCAAATTTTGGATAACATCATAGAAGTGTCTTTGACGACTCAGGAGTTTTTGCGAGAGAGAACACAGTAATTTAACAGTCATTTTGATTATAAGTACTAAAAGTTTTCTGTTCAATGACTTTTACTATGAGAACTTAATGTTTTGGTGCTTGTTATTTCTTTCTTTTGACGAATTGGCATGAAACACACATATAGACTAATGGCTGCATGGTTTATCACGACATTTCTTTTTTACCACATTTTTTTCCTGCTCCAAACTATATTTGAGTTCACCAGTTTCTTTGAAAAGTATTTGTTTCTTTTCCTTCCACAGAATTCTTGCAAAACGTCTGGTTTCTTAATATTTGCAAACGGCTCGTTTGCATTATTTACTTCTTACAAGAGCCTACCAGAACTTTCATCGTTTAATTCTATTTATTTCTCTCTGATAAATGTCCTTGGCAGCACAATAGTGTAGCCATCAAAGTCAAGCATACATATTTCCATCATTAGAACTATTTCTTTCTTCGCATCTTTCAAAATCAGTACGCGTACACAATAACGTTCCTGCAAAAGATAACATGCATATGCAACCAGAAACTACTCATCGGAGAATGTTCGGAACGATGAAGGCAGAGTCTAAGTGTGTGTGGGTTCCAGGGCCTGTGATTGTTGGTGCAGGACCGTCAGGGTTAGCCATAGCTGCCTGTCTAAAGAAAAGAGGCGTCCCTTTCTTGATCATGGAGAAGGAAAGCTGTATAGGGTCTCTATGGAAACTCAAAACTTACGATCGCTTACAGCTTCACCTTCCGAAGAAATTCTGCGAGCTTCCTTACATGTCATTCCCTCCAGAATTCCCTACATACCCCACAAAAAAGCAGTTCATAAGTTACCTGGAAGCTTATGCCAAGTATTTCTCAATCGAACCGATGTTTGGACAGGAGGTAAAATCTGCTACTTATGATGAAAACATGGGATTCTGGAGGGCACAATCAAACGAATGTGAATTTATTTGTCGGTGGCTGATTGTGGCGACAGGAGAAAACGCAGAACAAGTAATTCCTTTTATGGCAGGAATGTCAGACTTTAAAGGGAGAATAATGCATAGCAGCAAATATAAGGAAGGAGTTGAATTTAAAGGGAGTAAGGTGCTGGTAGTAGGTTGTGGGAATTCAGGCATGGAGATTAGTCTGGACTTATGCGATAACCACGCTCAGGTTTCTCTTGCTGTACGGAACAAGGTAAGGTGTTTTTAGATTGAGCAGGTTGCACAAATTCCTGTTTTTTGAATCGTTCTCACAGTATTGGATCTTGCAGTTGCATATATTGCCTCGAGAGCTATTCGGTACATCAACCTTCGCTCTTTCAATGATGTTGCTAAAATGGTTTCCTGAAAAAATAGTTGACCAGCTTCTCATCTTCTGCTCAAGACTGGTTCTTGGAGATACAGAAAGAATCGGAATCGTCAGACCTGAAAAAGGCCCACTCGAGCTCAAGAATTCTGGTGGCAAAACCCCTGTGTTAGATGTTGGAGCATTCGCTAAAATTAAATCAGGACAAATTAAGGTCAGCGTTCATTCCACTTCTTGAGCCTCATATCACAGTATTTGCTAATCTTGTGGCTTAGAAATACTGATCGATTTGTAAAAACTATATTATGCTGCAAATTTTAATGTGCCTCTCAGGTTCTTCCTGGTATTAAAAGATTAACAAGCAACGGAGCAGAATTTTTAGATGGACGTGTCGAGGAGTTTGATTCGATTATTTTTGCGACAGGATACAGAAGCAACGTAACATCTTGGATAAAGGTAACTTATATATTCTTTAAATCTATCTTTCTTCTTCTGAAATAATTTCAAAGAGCTTCTCAGATCGTTAACTTTTATCTGTTACTGAATTCTCAGGGTAACAGCTTCTTTAACCAGAAGAATGGTTTTCCCAAATATCCATTTCCAAACAATTGGAAAGGCAACAATGGACTGTACAGTATAGGGTTCACCATGCGTGGTTTGTTGGGAACTTCAATTGATGCAAATAGAGTTGCAGAAGATATTGCAAGGCAATGGAACTCGGAGACAAGGCATTTACGAGTACAGACTTGATCAAAGCTTATCATAAAGAGTTATTGAGAAATTTTGGTGTGCTGACAAGTTAGAATATGCTTCACAAGAATAAAACAGTCCGAACTGCTTCATGGTTGTACTTTGGAACCACCTAATTCTCTATCATGTAGCACCACGACCCCACTACATAAATCAGGATTTTCATGTTTAAAGTTATTAACGAAAACGTTTTCATTTTGGAGAAAATAATGTCTTTGTTTGTTGTAATATTCTAAAGCAACAGTACTATATCGGAAAAGAAAACAAAAATGCATTTGACATATACATCTCGATCTTTATCGTCTCAAACTATTCTTGCAGTTCATGTTGCTTTCTCATTACAATATCCGAAACTTTTCCCGACTAAATTAATCTCCAGCTGCTGTAGTTTCTGAATATCTCAAGTAGCATACGCGAATGATGATCCTGACAGTGATTGACTTGTATGTTATGTTTTGAATTCAAGATTTTATAGCTACGTGGAAGAACTAATTTTAGAATACTCAAGAACATGTGCTTAGACTTATCTGGTCTAATAAAATTTTGATAAGTATGATGCAAAGAATAACGAGAAAGTATTTTCGGCTAATACATGGAGTTGGAACCAACGACCTCTTGGTTCAGTGGTAATGGGGGCTGAACTTGGTAGGGCGGACCACGGTTCGATCCCCCGCAACGTCGATTGGAAGGGAAATGAACCTTAACCCCCAACTCCTTCCCGAACCGGATTAGTCTCGGC
>CANYCX011376874.1:0-13098 GCA_948193385.1 Breynia disticha f. nivosa | reverse complement strand
TATTGCTTGGATATTGGTTATAATTGGCTATGCTTGAAGTGTTTGTGAAAGACGAAATGGTTAAGCTGATTACTTGTGTGTATATGTTCATTGGCTATGTTAATGTCATTGGTGAAATTATGTTGAGCATTCTGATGGTTGAATGTATCCTTGGATGTATAACATGGCATGAACATTATTTTGATGCATGATTTGGTTATATGGATATTGCATATGACATTCATACATCTCGAGCTTTTAGGAAGCAAAAATGAAAGTAAATGATAGCTCGTAGAGAGCATTGAATTGAGGGAGTGGTTATGGCTCTTGGGAGCGTATTTACGGTTAGTATATGTCACATACTATACTGTGGTACAGTGGAAAGTCTCGGTTCACTTAAAAGTGTTTGGGTGTGCCAGGCCAAGTAAGGGCGGTATTCAAGCCAAGTAAGGCCGTAAAATCTATGGTCCATAGTACTTTATAACCACATACTCCCGGCCAACGAGGCCCGTTTGCAATCGTTAAAAGAAAGGTATGTTGGTAACTGGTTATATGGTTGTAGGTTGTTTGTGTGTGATTTTGTGTGCAATTAGAAGGAATATATTGATTGATGAGCTAGATGGGATGATGATTTGTGATAGGTAAATGTTGGCAAATGTGTGATATGTTTTGTTGAAAGTTTCATGCAGGAAACCAGAGATCCACACGTGGTGGCAGCTAAGTACGCGCAGTCGCTGTGATCACGAGTACTTTACCCACAGCCACGCATCTATTGTCCCTGGAACTAAGCGGTGTGGCAGCGACAACGCGTAGTTGTCTACCACTGCGCGTAGTTCTGGTTGATCACGCGTGGATCTCTGATTTCTAATTTTTGAGGATGTTTATTTATGGATTATGACTTGAAATCGATTCCTATTTGAGTGTCTGATTATAATGTGATTAACAGATGATACGATGTAAAATTGATTGTGACGTTGTGTTTATTATGAATTGAATAAATATGAATAAATTGGAATAGGGAATGTTGTCCGTTTCGGTAAGTGTTGTTTACTGAGTCTCACGACTCACTGCATTTTATGTCTGCCAAGTGGGCAGGGACTTGAGGAGATTTTCTTTTGAACGAGAAGGGTTGACCAGTTGCTTGATTCTGACTCTGACGCCAGAGATCGAAGAACCGAGGTGGGCTGTGCACTAGGATGAACTTTTTTTTTATGTCATACATATACTTGTATTGAACATGACAGTGCATACCTTCTTTTGTTTTGGTTAGAACTAAAATGGGATTAGATAGATTCTTTTTCTTTCGAAACCATAAAAAAAAACCATTTTGTAACCTTGGTTGGTTTTGAGAATAATCCTTCTCAAACTTTGTAGAGTTTATTTTAAGCAATGTATATTTCCTAAATTTGTATTTCAAATTATTAATTGCAAATATTATGATGTCCGAATCCAATTATCATCTTGAGAGAATAATATAATAACATTAGGTGGTAGTCGAATTTGGGTGTCACAACTTTCTACACCATTGTCAATTCCACCAGTAACTTCTCTTCACCTTTTATCGACCCACGTAACACGCCTATAGCTTTGATACAATTTTTTAGGAAATTATGGGATAGAAATATAATGTGAAAACTAGAGAACACATAGGAATTTATGTGGTTCGGTCCTTTTGACCTACTCTATGGCAGAGAACCAAGTTATTCTATTACAAGTCACCAAAAGGAGGAAGCCACAAAGGCTTACAAGAGAAAAGTACAAGTACTATATATAGGTTTTACACAAACCCTATTTTAGACCTAGTATAACACTACTACCCAAACAGTATTTAACCAAATCTATACTACCCAAATAGAGTAACCAAACCTTACTTCTAATGACTCCGAATCTATTCACAAAATTAGTTCAACCTAGCAATGTTACCTATTGTTTGAAAATATAAAAAATGTTACAAAATAATTTGATTTGAGCTTTAGCTGCATAACGTTTAATCTTAGCATATTGTAGAACAATCACGATTGATCGTCGCTCGTTCTCCACAAAATCATTGATCTTTTATGCAAAATCACCCCACAAGGTGCAACACAAAATGTACTTTCTACATAAATCATTAATTAAAATTTAAAACAACATAATAAAATGATAGCCTAATTTAAATGAATAAATCTTTTTGAAATGACTAACTCTTCATCTTCAATTTGGATTTTGATTCGTTTGTTAACCTTGCCTTCAGTGCTTGTCTCTATCATGTCACCAACTCTGGTTAAGCATCCGATAATATCTAAAATTCATAATATTTTATGCAAAAGAAGAATTATTATTTAGATAAAAATTAAATAAATAAGAAAAAAGGATTCCACAATATTAACCAAACAAAAAAAATCATTGGCATTGTCCATCGATATGATATCCTTAAATTTAACAAACTTGTAGAAGTAATATCTTATGAAGCATCATCAGACACTATTGCAATTCATGTTTCTTATTCAAAAAACAATGAATACTCGTGTTTTGTGGTTTTGAAATCTTCACTATTTAATTCCACCACAAAATTCTCAATAGTGTAACATCTTTCCTTTGTTATGTCATCTTTGGATTTGATCATTGCTGCAGGCTTCTTAATGTAAGCTTGGATAGCTGATTCCTTACTTTAAGATAACAAAAAAATCATTGTGATTAATTAAACATCTTAAATACAACACAGAAGTACAACTCAAACATCGTGATTGATTAAAATGATGCGATAACAAAAACTATATACTTTTTCTTAACAAAGACATTGATTTTTTAAATATAATATTTTTTATTAATAAAAAATTAAATATATAATAGAAATAATTTTAAAAAAATAACATGTACAATATATTACCTTATCATTAATTAACACCATGTCAACTTCTCTATATTGATTTGGTTTTCCAATAATAGGACTTTCCAAAGTCTTAAGACTCTCACTCTAATTTTCCATGAGGTTTGAGTGGTGTTCAAATCGCTTATCACATTTACCTTCAGACCAGTTTCAAACATAGAAAAATTTTGAAACATTAATGACATAAATGATACATTAAAATATATGTGTTAATAACTATAAAATATGAAAGAAAATATGAAATATAAAATATGAAAGAAAATAAACAATAGACAATGCAAAACAACGACAAATCCGAAGTGTTGGATAGAAATCGTTTTTGTAGATTGAGATAGATTGATCTTTGCTATCGTGCCTCTTCCTTGGACCATTGATGCTGGGACATTCTCAAATATTCCATAAGAACTTGCCTAACTTGTCATTGAGGTTCCCATCAATGGACTAATGGATTGCATTTCAACTTTAACAAATGAACTTGCTCGTGGATTAATGGATTATGCTACCCACCTGTCAATTGAAAACGTAGATGAAAAAGAGATAACTTGCTACTCTGAATATTTCAAAGAATATACACACGTAAAAATTGACAGACCAATTTATTATAGATTGATGTTCTTATGATTTTATTTTGATTTTCAAACAAAGATTATTTAAACATAATTGAGATGGAAACTTTTCATAACTACATTTATATATTTCCTATTTAGACAAATAAATTAAGCATAGTTTTTACTCAATTAAGACTAAAAATAAGGTCTAACCTGTCAAATCAAAATAATACTCAAATGGAAACATGACATAATCACATCAAAATATTTTCAATTTACTGAAATCTTACTTTAATTACTTTAATTTTAGCAAAATATTACATGCACATTCACTTAATCACAACGTACTATTATTAAATTACAATCTGACCGAGTTTTCTTCCACATTAATTCATTGTAAAGAAATGTCATTTTATTGTCATCTTCAGAGCAAAATACACGATCGTCTAAAAAAATTGACTGGCATTAATGTGGTAGGGGCTAGGTGAACATAAAATGCAAAATGGAAATAGTTTGTAATTTCACATAGAAAAAATTTATGCAAAAATCATAAACATATATATCACATAAAGAAAAATGACTAGCAGGTCAAATTCAAGTTCAAACTGTATCTTAAAATTTTTTTGGATTATGTTCACTAAGCTTACAAAAGTTGTCATAGGAAACAACTCATCAAATCTGTAATTTTTTTTGGCTTATTTATTCATGAGTGACATTACATAATCTTTCTTTTGATAAAGATACAAATGCAAAAAACCAAAGTAATCAATGGCATGTATCCACATTAACCAAATCAACATATACATATTGTGAAGTCAAGTCGAATGCATTCATGAAGTTCAAACTAACCAGAATTGTAATACACCCCAAATGCTTGATAAAATAACTATATGAACAAAATAACTGGAAATCATATAGTTTGTTTTATCAATATATAACAAAATTTTCAGACAAATAAGTGCCCAACAATAATAAAAAAAAATAGTGAGCTCCCATTGATGCTAAATCAACATAAGTGTTGGCGTTAATTACAAGATCTCATGTTTCCTTAATCCACACAAGTAATAACTCTAATGGGAACAAGACATCTCTGTAAGAAATACACAAGAAAAAAAATTTATAAAAAAAACACTTGAATGCTCAAGTTATCAAGGAATAGATGTCTTGTTAATAGTAGTCATGCAAACAAATTTTCAAAAATTATCAACCTAGAAAAAATCCCTTAGATAAACAAAGCAAGAGTTAACATATTAATTCACTCAACAGGAAAGGGTCAATAAATTGACAACATGTCAATCCCAACAAAATCATGTAATAAATTGACCGAATTGAAACCAAGAAATCGACAAAACGCTCAAACTGCAACATTTCATTAATACATAAAAAGAAACACAATAAGCATGAACACAAATTTGCACTAATATGATAAATTGTAATCTAACACTCAACTAAACACACAAAAAATAGACCACAAAAATCAAATCAAGCCAAAATAGGAAAACAAAATGCAAAAAAATATATGAGATTAAGATCAATACATGAAGTTCGCAACAAGATCAACAACATCTATTTCTTCTAGCTCTAAACCAATTATTAATGAACTAATAATGATTGTTGGGTTATTTAAAAATTGATGATTTTAGTTTAAGTATTTTAACAAACATATTCACTACATTTATTTCATTAAACTGAAACAAAACAAAAAATAGCCAAATATCAACTCTGGACTTTTTGTCTGAAGCAAGAAGAATTCACCCTTAAAAAATCCACTCAGAAATTAAGTATATCAACTCTAACAAAACCAAATAGGTCTAATAACACTTCATCAACTATATTCCAATTTTTAATAGAAATTAATCTAGTTTTTTAAAAAATCAAATCAAATCAACTTCACGGTTCATTAATAATTTAATTAATAATACAATTTTCAATCAAATTAATTCTTAGAGCAAAGTGATCGAACAAACCAGAAACACAAGGATTTTCAATCAAAATCTTGTAGTTAGAAACCATAGGAGTACAACATCCTTGTGAACAACATCGACAAATTTGAGTTGTGCCCTTCTCTCTAATGTCTCTTTAAACAAAGTTTATCTTTTGCAAATTTTCAAATGCAAGTGATTGTAGTTATTTGAAATTTTTTCAATGGCAGTAAAAGGATTAAGTCCCCTTCCATCATCTTCTTATAATTCTTCTCATCGTACTTTTTATGATGTTGCATTTATCCTTTTGAGAGAGAATACATGTATTTTTTAATTAAAGAAGAGATGAATAATTGAGAAAGGAAATTTAGTCGTAGAACGATAGAATGAGAAATTAGGAATGCTACAATAGAGTGTAGAGATGGAAAAACATTTTATAGGGTACAAATGTCAATTTAATGTAACAACAGATGTCAAAATTTGACATAAGAAGTATTCACTTTTAGTATAATATATAGATTGACAATTCTTATGAAATTAAAAAAGTTATGTAGATTTGTCATTGTCTTTAAATCATTTGTTGAGTTTCAATCTATTTAATAATAATTTAATCGATAATATGTTCTAGGCAATACTTTATTTTGGCTAAGATGATCTTTCTACATATCCCACTGATTTTTGTGAGATGCAGGTATAAAATTGATCAATTCTCCAGCTCTTCGTTGAAAATTATTACCTTTTATTGACTGTATTTTTGTGTTTATTGGGATTAATGATATTATATTAATTTTTTTGGAAGTAGATTAACAAAATGCAATTTTATTAAAAAAATTGAATACTTCAAAAGATTCATGGACAATTATGGTGAAGATAATCCAATTGTGGTCTAACATACTAGAATCCGTTTAACGTTAATACTATTGAACTTTTGTTGTTAAATGAAAGAGGTAACATTGGTTGTTGAAATTCTATATTATTTAATATTTTTGTATTTTTAGTATTTTCCTAAATTGTTACACAACTTAAAAAACTCAAGAAAAGTTTATTTCATTTACTAATGCTAAATTTTATTGTTGATAATGATATTATTCTTTAGTAGAATTGATGTACCAGTATTGATTGAGAACAACTTAAACAGTTAGATAATAGAAACAAAAAATTTACTCTACTTTTATATTAAATTCTTTGTTATTAAATTTTCTCTACTGATTGAAGAAAATTAAGCAGCTCGCTACTAGAAAAAATATTAAGTGTAATTGACTAAAATTCCCTGGATTTTATATCAATTTTTGTAAATATATGCTTATGATAACCTTGCTTTTATATTAAATTTTATAAATATATGTTTATGACAACCATATCACCAAAAATCTCGAATTTAAGTTTATTTACGAATAAACATGACAAAATCACATGAACTTCAAATGAGAATGCAGAAAGTCATCCAACTTCTTCATTTGTCATTGCAAATACATTTGTACGGTCAATAAGAAGGCTTCTATCAAAATAAGGGTAAACCACAATTAGATACATTTTGCCTCCTCTGCTATATCTTTTTTCTTGACCAATAAGTCTTAGAATTAGAGTTGCAAAAATAAATAATGGTTGTAAAGGAGAGAATTCATGGATATAGCACTTGTCTAACAATTTTTGCTTAAATATTATACTTTTAT
Organism: Breynia disticha f. nivosa; assembly: GCA_948193385.1. Taxonomy (NCBI): domain Eukaryota; kingdom Viridiplantae; phylum Streptophyta; class Magnoliopsida; order Malpighiales; family Phyllanthaceae; genus Breynia; species Breynia disticha. Next base: position 6,107 of record CANYCX011376874.1, on the reverse strand, counting down.
TTTTTTGCAGGAGCAAAATATATAAGCAAGTATTAGAAATATTCTCGTGAAAAAATTTCATCTTGCTTGAAGGAGAATAAAATATGCATCAATGCAAAACTAACTTTATGCACTCTGCAGAAGTTCAATCGCATAATAATATTTTAATTGATTCAAGTGGATTAATTTTCATTTCTTTTGAAAAAAATATTATCTAAACAAGCTAACTCATCACGTTTTAAAGGTAAGATTTATAAATTATTTAGTATATTCTTATTTATTTATTCTTTTTCAATTTTTTTTCTTTATTTTGATGTTATTGGATGACTCATTGCCATTCAAAATATAGACTAAAAAATTAATGAAAAAAAGTCAAATTATTGTCATTGAACTTAAAATAATATGTATATGATTACTAATTATTTAATTTAAATTATTTTTACTTAAAAATTACCTCTCAAGTTTTGATGCAATGGTACAACTCTGAGTTGCATTCATTTAAAATCTACTTCTTTATATCTGTCATACTTGTAGGACTTTATAAGGTTCCTAAATTGATAAAAACATTAAACTTAGCACCGATGGAGCTAATGCATATATAGAAGAGATGAAAGCATTTTTATACTGGATTTTAAACAATGGTGATGATAGAATTTTTAGGTTGAAAATAGAGAAGCTGATGTAGAAATTTCAAATGACATTACTATCAAATATGTCGATAGTCTTCTTAATGTAATTGTTGCATGCTCATGTCGTTATTTGTTTAATGAATTTAATGATGATAATTATATCCAAGAACAAGTGACACTGACTCTCATTCTTAAAGAGTTAAAGTTGTTGAACAAATAAGAAATAACATTATGTCACTATGGCATGATAAAGAAGAAAAATATTTGAGTTTTCAAAGTATTTATAAGGTTGATGAAGATTTTATTAGACCTGAAGATGTATATACAATTGAATTTTTTAATATCATAACATCTTCTGAAATTTCTAATCATGAACTTACCTTAAAAGTTGGGAACCAGTAGTGTTGCTTAGAAAACATCGATCAATCAGCTGAATTGTGCAATGGAACAAGATTAACTGTCACCAAGTTGGGTAAACGTGTTGTTGAAACAGAAATAGTTTCAAGTGATAATGTTGGACATAAGGTATTAATTACACAACTTATTTTGACATAATCAAATATCATATTATCATTCAAATTTAAAAGAAAACAATTTTCATTGATAGTTTCTTTTGTTATGACTATCAATAAGAGTCAAGGTTTATCTTTATCTCAAGTTCGATTATATCTCTCACAACCAGTATTTTTGTGGTCAACTATATGTTGCAATTTCAAGGATTAAGAGTTGAATGAAACTTAATGTTATTATTTATGATAAAATGATAATACTTATATCAAAACCATATTGAGTATAAACAATTTTTTGTCATTTAATTTATTATATATATTTTTATTTATTTTTAACTAAAAATTTTATTTTTCATCCTATATAATGTAATTTTTGAAGAATTGAATGTTAAAATTTTTATTAAAAAGTTCACGAGAGTTTCTTATTTAAATAACTTTAGTGTTTGATCAAATTTATTTACTGTGGTAGTGATATATTTTTTCAATAATTCTACTATATTTTATTCCTAATTGTGCTCAAATATATTTCTTTTGAACTTATTTAACTAAGACATATTTTGTGAAAAAAATTACAAATAAATCAAATATAAAACTAAACAATGATTTTAGTAAAAAATTATATAATAATTTTACTGGCATTAAGTTATTAAACCGCGCATTGCACGAGTCATACGTCTAGTTAAATAACTAATATTTAAGTTTGAGAAAAAAATTATCTAGTATTATTTTTAAAGATTTTATTTATTTTTATTAATATATATATTTTTTTGCAATAACACACTCTTTGAATTTATTTTATATTGTTTATGAAAAATGATCTAAAGGCCACAAAATCGGTTAAGTCTATTAAAGCCCATAAATATTAAACACAGTTAATAACACAATCATTATTAGAAAGACGTTGCAAACGTTACGAGCATTAATAGAAAGACATTATAAATGTTAGGATTATTAATAAAAGATGTTACAAACATTACAAACATTGATAAAAAACATTATAAACGTTATATCAAGTGATATTTATTACGCCTACTCTATATAAAGAGATTCAGAATACTTTTAAGGTATATTCTTACCACCCGAAACAAATTACAAAATTATCGTTCAGATATTGACTTGAGCATTGGAGTGCGCTCAGGGAATGAGCCACCGACCTCCAATCGTATTCCATTTTGCAGGATTCACAGTTTTGGTGGTGAGTGCATCATTGCTGAATCCAAGTAACAACAATTAAGAAAAAAAATTAATAGCTCTTTGTTATTTTCATAGATTTGTGGCTTGGAAATTTAAATTACTAACCATGAAGAGAGTTTTTCCTACAATATCATATTGAGACTTTAATAGTTTGTTTGTTTCTTTATTATGATCTAATCTTTGCCAAAAGTTTTTTTTAAAATAAATTAGACTACACATGTTTGGACAATTTGTACTTGGACCAAACACTCATGTCAACAAAGATCTTCTTCATTGTGCGACTAGCCCAAAAACTACGTAGTCTTGAATTGATTTGTCAAAGAGATGCAAAGCCATGCAGCATAAAAATCTCAGACTCGAAAAAACAAGTTATGAAAGTGCAAAAAGTATTTACTCCTTCATCAATATTGACTAGCAACTTTCTACAAGTTACATTTATAACTAGTAAGTTTAAATTATTTTTCTTGCTTGGAGTTCATGGTTATATACTATAAAATTTGCAATACTTATTTCAAACAACATAGAGTATATGTGATTATTTCGGTGTTGGAATAGCACTGAGATTAGTATTATTTATTGTTTTAATGAGGCAAATTGGTTAAGTGATTTGGATAAAAAATATATATTTAGCAAAAGATCATGGTTTGAACTATCACATTTTAAAAGGCTTACTAGACTAAGTATTCATATATATTATTCTCTTTGAACATGTGTTCCATATAAGAACAACATGCTAATTGTATGGAGAAGACAATATCGAAGAAATAAGTTGACTCGTTATGAATTGAGAAATCTTGCAGGAAATTTTGCAAGATATGAAGCTCTCACATGATTAAAAATCAGAGTGAAAAATTTATAAAGGCATAGATTCCACTGCCAGTACACATTGACAAGTATAAGACTTTATATAATATAAAGTCTTGTCTCTTCAAATAACAAAGATATAGGTAGAAGAGCTTGAGAAAACTAAACTCTCACGCGGTCAAAAAACAAAGTGAGTAAAAAAGTTTGAAAACACAAGCTCTCACATGATCAAGCAACAAAGTAAAAAAAATTCAATCTCTCACATGATTATAAATCTTATGAAGATTTTTCATAAACACACATAAAATATGTATAAAACCAAATATTTTTTTCCAAGACTTTATGTCAAAATCACCTACCCAAATATAAGATTTGGCTAAGTGATTGAGGAGCAATTGATGAAGACTGATCTAAAGCCCACAAAATCGGTTAAGTTTACTACGCTCGTAAATATTAAACACGGTTAATAACACAGTCATTAATAGAAAGACATTACAAACATTACGAGCATTAATAGAAAGTCATTATAAACAATGCGATTATTAATAAAAGACGTTATTAACGTTACAAACATTAATAAAAAGAAGTTATAAACATTATATTAAGAGATATTTATTACGCCTACTCTATATGAAGAGATTCAGAATACTTTAAGCTACGTTCTTAACATCCGAAACAAAATACAAAATTATTATTGAGTTATTCATTTGAGCATCGGAGTGTGCTCGGAGAACGAGCCCCCGACCTCTGCTCATATTCTATTTTGTAGGATTTGCATTTTTTGTGGAGAATGCATCATTTCTAATCCAGGCAACAACAATTTTTATTAGAATTCATTAAACAATGTACTGCCATTTTTATACCATTAATCATCTATTTCATTTTCTATTAAAGTCTTATTGTTCAATTATAAGTTATTTATTATTATTAACAAAATTAATAGACTAGTATTATTTTTGTAAGAATATTTAAAAAAATATATAAAAGTGTAATTAACCCTTTAAGTTAGTTATAATATAATTTTTTGATATTGACTTTATTTAATGAAGTATTTTATTTGGATAATAAGTGCCTAGATATATAAATCTGTATTGAATAAATAAAAATATCATTAATTTGATAAGGATAAAAATAAATTTAAATAATAAATGATATGTATAAAAATGAAAAGTTGTTTATATACCGAGACTTTTAGTATAGAAATAGTGTCTATGAGAGTAATTCAATAACATATATGCTAAAAGAGAATATAGTTATTTACATTAACCATTGTCTCATAATAACACTGTGATTGATGAAATGTATGTAAACATAATTAATGAAAATATAAGTAATGATAATAACTAGAAATGAATGAAAAGAAAGAAATGAGTTCAACCTTTGTTTTGAGAGATAAAAAAATAAGAGTGTAAACAAAGGAACGTAAAATTATTATATTAAAATTGCAATACTATATAGAAAATTATACTAAATGTATTGTTATATGAGTACAATTTGAGATTTCAATTTTAGTGAGGTTAAATATTGAAAAGTAAATGACTATGGTAGTGTTTGGTATTGTTGTTTAGAAAAGCTACAATAGTTTTTTACTCACAAAAATATTTTTAGGTGTTTGACAACATTAAAAAGTTGTTTTTATCAAAAGCACTTTTAGCAAAAAAAAAATGATTTTTGGAAAAACTACCATTTGATACATTTCCAAAAAGTAGTTTTCTGCTTTTAAGGAAAATACTTTATTTTCTTAACAAAATATTTTTTTAATTCTAATTTAATTTTTTATGAAACTTAATATATTTAATATATTACTTTATGATAAAATTTTTAAATTTAAAATATTAATTTTTTATAAAAATAAAAATAAATATTATATAAAAATTAAAAATTAAAATTTTCTTTTTAATTTTGGTTTTTACTATTATTTTATTTTACAAAATATTTTTGTCAAAATTTTAAAATTATTTCACACTTAACATTAATTTTGTTTTGATATATTACCAAACATTCAACTGATTATTCTAATAGTAATTTTACGAACAATATTTTTTCTTACAACAAAAGTAATTTTCAATAGCAATACCAAACAGATCATATATGTTGGTTACACTCAAATTTGATTTTTAATCATGAATAGCCATATTGTAACCTCCTAAACTATTTAGCATATTAATCATGTGATTTACTGTTTGATTAACTTATAATACTAAATAATTAAATGTGTTTTCCTTATGATCTTATTTTCCTACTATTCATTTATTTAATCACACATCATTTATACATAGAATAGTATACAACCCAGCTTGGGGCACGGTCTAGAACACGACTCGTGTTAGTGTAATTCATCTCATGGGCACAACTCTGTATTATACTATCACGTTCCTATTCAACTACAATACAATGTTCATGTTTTTAGGCATGACTTGTATGCATCTACTACATCTTTGTATATTAACCAAATATCAACATGGAATAAATCGAACATATATACATAACCTGTAACATATCTCCATATACATTGTATATTTCTATCATATATCTTGTGTATTTAACACACACATATCATGCAAATATCTATTTGTACATATCTATAAATAATCATATCTAGCTATAGAGAGAGAGAGTGCTGAGGAGCGGTAGCTGACCCACTTGTTAGATTATCTTCTGTAATCTTTTATATACTAACTATTCCTCAAAACAAAATATACATAAACACACCTTTATGAGTTGTGAGCTCGGTGAGTAATTGTAACATCCTAGAAATTATTGGAATTTAAATATTTTGGAAATACACTAAAATAGGATCGAATCGGATCGATTTAGGTAAGAATTTTGAAAAACAGCAGTCAGCACGCTCGTGCAGCACGCCCCGTGCTCATGGGTGCAGACGAGCACGACCTTATGCTCAACCTAAAAAATTGGCACGTCTTCGTGTCAAAATAATTGTAGAACGAGATCATGCACGACTGATTTAAAACTCGTGCTGAGATTTCACGGC